>CAJVPS010000418.1:0-25235 GCA_910591765.1 Ambispora leptoticha
AATAATTATAAGTTATAAAATTAAAACTATTCATATCATATTTTATCTTATTTATAATTATTAACAAAATAATTTTACAACTTGGTAGTAGTAGATATGATTATTATAAATAACTCCCTTTAATATCTTATATATTACATATCATATGTACTTCACACATATATATCTTAGTTTTAAATTATTAAATTCTAGTAAAAATGAATACAAAATAATTCACACAATTCATGGCAAGCATCACTAAATTGATCAAGACTGTAAAAAAAGATAATCTCTCTGGTCTTAAATCTATATCTTATCTCTTAATAAAACTATCTACCTACTCTGGAGAGCTAAATAAAAATGTACTTGTCTGAATAATGCAAGTTAAAATAATATTTCAGGCTCAAGAAATTACTGATGAGAAAATCCAGATACAATATGTTATCATCTTCTTGACAGATGCAGTCTTATATTGATATCTTAATAAAGTTAAGACAGATAATAGTATTTTATCTTTTGAAAATTGAGATGTCTTTGTTACAGTTCTTAGAGATGCATTCCAATCATTACATTATCAAAAATATCTTCATAGATAACTTTATTTTCTTCATCAAACTGATTTAGTATAAGACTATAATACTAAATTCAGAAATATAGTTAGATAAATAATTGATATAGATAATCTAGATCAAGTCATATATTTTATAAAAGATCTAAAACCAGCTACAAAGATGAAGATTAGTTATCAAATATCAGAAATCTTAAAAGATGCTTGAAAATTAATTATTCACTATGATATAGTAATATATGGATAAGACAGATCTCTAGACTTATCAAACAGAAATAATAATAATTATCATTCTCAGAACTAATATAGAAGTTATCAAAATAATGGTTCTATATCTATGAAATTAGACTAAGCAGAGTTATATTATAATAATAGAAAGAATAACAATAGCCAAAAGAATAACAAATCCAAAGATACATATTAAAACTATGATAAATCAGATCATTTTGTAAAGAATTATTATTTCAAATTAAAGACAAAGATTATAAATATTAAAGATAAATAAAAAGAATCTTTATATGAGAGAGTTGAGTTTACTTATTTAGAAGATAATAGAGAAAGATTATTAAAATTCAATAATTAAGTAAATGATAAATCAGTATGGATTTTACTAGATAATAGTGTATTTAGAAACTTTGTTAATGAAAAATTTGTATAAAAGAACAAAGTTAAACTATAGAAAATTACATTAATTACAGTTGAACTTGCTAATAAAGATCTTATTAATAAAAATAATATTTAATTATCTTTTTTTTTAGTAAGTCTTAATGATTAAAGATATTAGAATGATGATAATTATAATTAATTATCTGATTAATATTAATTTCTTAATGTAAAATCAAGATTTATTTAATATTATTTTATATATTTTTTTAACAAGTTTTTTTAATTTTAGTTCTTAATTTATTATTTAGATTTCTTGATGATAATAAGAATTATTAGTATAATAAGAATTTTTTTAATTAGAATATATATTTCTATTTTTATCAAATAATTCAAGCTTTTTTTATTATTAAATTATCTTTATATTTTATATTAATGAGTAATTTCTTATCTTTAAAATTTTTTTATTTTTTTTAATTCCTTATTAAACTGATATTTTCTCTTTTAGTAAGCAAATTTTTAACTATTAATAAGTTTTTTCAAATTTAATTCTTGATTTATTATTTGAATTTTCTGATAGTGATGAATAATTATTAGTATAATAAAAACTTTTCTAACTAGATATATATTTTTATCTCTATTAAGTAATTTAAGCTTTCTTTATCATTAAATTATTTTTATATTCTATATTAGCAAGTAATTTTTTATTTTTGAAATTTATTTTTTTTATTTCTTATTAAACTAATATTTTTTTTAGCAAGTAAGTCTTTAACTATCAAAAATATTAAAATAATAATAATTATGATTGATTCTATTATTTAATAAAAAATATTTAGTAATTTTATATCTTTTTATTAATAAATTTCTTCAATTTTAATTCTTGATTTATCATTTAAATTTTTTGATAATAATAAATAATTATTAATATGATGAAAACTTTTCTAACTAGATATATATTTCTATTATTATCAGATAGTTTAAGCTTTCTTTATTATTGAATTATCTTTATATTTTATATTAGTAAGTAATTTTTTATTTTTTGAAATTTATTTTTTTTATTTCTTATTAAACTAATATTTTTTCTTTCAATAAGTAAGTTTTTAATTATTAGAAATATTAGAATAATAATAATAATTATGATTAATAATCTGATTAATTTATTATTTAATAAAAAATATTTGATAATTTTATATCTTTTTATTAATAAGTTTCTTTAATTTCAATTCTTGATTTATTATTTAGATTTTCTGATAATAAAGAATAATTACTAGTATAATGAAAACTTTTCTGATTAAATAATTTTTTTATTTTTGAAATTTATTTTTTTTATTTCTTATTAAATTGATATTTTCTTTTTCAATAAATAAGTTTTTAATTATTAAAAATATCAAAATAATAATAATTGTAATTAATAATTTAATCAACTTTATTACTTAATAAAAAATATTTGATAATTTTATATCTTTTCATTAATAAATTTTTTTAATTTCAATTTTTGATTTATTATTTAAATTTTTTGATAATTATTAATATGAAGAGAATTTTTCTAACTAAATGCATATTTTTATTATTATCAGATAATTCAAGCTTTCTTTACTATTAGATTATCTTTATATTTTATATTGATAAGTAATTTTTTCATTTTTAAAATATCTTTATTTTTTTTATTTCTTATTAAATTAATATTTTCTCTTTTAATAAGCAAATTTTTAACTATTAAAAATATTAAAATGATAATAATTATAATTGATAATCTGATTGATATTATTATTTAATAAAAAATTAAGATTCATTTAATAATTTTATATCTTTTTATTAATAAGTTTCTTTGGTTTTAATTCTTTGAATTTTCTAATGATGATGAATAATTATTAATATAATGAGAATTTTTCTGATCAGATATATATTTTTATCACCATCAGGTAATTTAAGCTTTCTTTACTATTAAATTATTTTCATATTTTATATTGATAAGTAATTTTTCTGCTTTTAAAATTTCTTTTAAGTACTTTAATCAATTTAAAATCAAAGTCTAATTATTTCTTCTGAATAATAATAATTGTAATTAGGCAAATACTTAAGTCTGAAAAAGTAAGAGTAAGCAAGTGGACAAGTGAGAAAGTAAAAGTAAACAAGTTAATAGCAATCAAGTGAATAATCTTATGAGCAATCAAATAAGTAATCAAGAAGATAGTCAAATAAAAAAGAATAAGTGTTTTAACTATCAATAAGATAAAGCAAGAATTTAATAAGTCTTATTTTATTTGAATATTCTTAATATTTAAATTATTCTTGAGTTACATTATAAATAAAAAAACAAAATGCAAGTTTATTCTTAAAGTTTAAATTATTCTCAAAAATAAATAATAAAAATACACAAATGCATGACATTCTCGTTCTAACCTTAAAGATATCAGGGACAGACTCCAGGAACTCCGGAAAGACAGATTGTGATCGGAAGTCACGTGATCTGTCATTTTTTCTGTTACTAAGATAATAGCCGGTGATAATTCTATCTCCCCTATAAACGTTAAAAACGTTAATTCTCTTACAAGATTAATATCAACTTGATTTGTACAAATCAATAATTTGGATATTCTGAAACTAATTGCATTAACACACCAGAAAAATGGCAACAATGCCAAGCCAAACAAAAACTCAAAAGCCTTCAGGAGGCGGAGTCAATGTTAGTAATAGCAACAATAAATCCAGTAAAAAAATAAAATCAAAACGTCCCGGACGTAAAACAGCCTCGAAGACAAAGGTGGTAGTTCGTCGTCTCCCGCCGAATGTGCCCGAGGAAAAGTTTATGGAATCGGTCAAACAATGGGCGAATGAAAAAACTATAGATTGGTATAGATTTCATCCGGGGAGAGTTAGTAAGAGGTTGGACACTTTTTACGCTATTCAGTCTCTTATCTAATGCCGAGAGACTCTATTGATTTATATTAATTGTAAAAGTAAAAATAAAGAGAATATATTTTCGCGTGCATATTTCCATTTCAAAACTGATGAAATGGTGTTAGAATTCCATCGTGAATACGATAATCACTTGTTTGTCGATAGCAAAGGTATACATTATCTTATCGAAAGAAATATTCGTATATAATAAATAATTAATGCTTTTAATTACAACAACAAACTAGGAAATGAAACGAGAGCCGTCGTAGAATTTGCACCTTTTCAAAAACTTCCTAAAGAGCGCAAGAAGCCTGATCCACGACAAGGCACAATTGAATCGGGTATATAAATAATTAATATTGTATCGACCACGCATAAAATGACTTGTTTAATTACATTTTTCATACGCCGGCACGTAGATCCAGATTATCTTGCGTTTGTTGAATCATTGAAAGCAGAAGAAAGTGCACAATTATCGTCTAAAGAGGCGATCGCACAAGAAGGTGGAACTACTCAATTGGAAAAATTAGAAACAAGATTAGCAATAGCGGCTGGTATGATTTTTATTAATAAATTGTCAATAATCATCGCTTTACGGTACATTTCGAAATATTCATCGTTATTATTTATTAAAGCCAACGCAGCAGCTGCCGCGGCTGCTACCGAGAAACCCAAGACCACGCCACTACTTGAACATCTACGCGCGATTAAATCAGGTCTTAAAGCTAATAAGCTACCGCCACCAAAAACTATCATAAAATCATCGTCATCGTCCGTAGGTGTTATGTCTCCTCCATCAACTCCCAAACTTGGTGGTGGCATTGGTAACAATGGAGGGGGACACAGCAACAATGGATCGAAACAATCAAAAAGTCCTAATGGATCTCCCGATGTTTTCGCTCCACCACCATCATCTGCAAAGTTGAGTAGAAAAGAACGCGAGAGGAAGAAACGTGAGAAAGAAAAAGAAAAGAAAGAAAAAGGAAAAGAAAAGGATAAATTTAAAGAACAGGATAAAGAAAAATCTAAAGAAAAAGATGTTGAACGTGAAATTGCTAAGGAAAGAGAAAGAGAGAAAAGGAAAGAAAAGGAGAGAGAAAGACGACTTGAACGTGAGAAAGAAAGGGATAAAGCTAAGGCACAAAGCTACGAACAAACTCCACAGACGGCAGTGGGAGCATCAACTAGTTCATCTGCTTCAAGTCCAGAAAAGAAATTTGATGCTAGAGAAATGGAGCGTGAAAGAGATACAAAAAGAAAATTTTCTATTCAGCCGCAACAAAAAGATAAAATACGTCAGATAATTCAACGTCCAGTTCCTAAAAAAGAAGATGAATCCGAGACGATCGAAAATCAATCAACTACATCTTTACTTGATTCTAAAGTTTCTGAAACGGATCAAACACCACCGGCTGTTGCTCCGAGTGCTGCAAATGTAAAAACAGAATCATCATCATCCCCAATTCAACATTCTATCTCCTCTTATAGGGGTCCTCCCAAAAGACCTAAAGATCATGGTCATCCTCGTCGTCGTGAAAAGGAACGAAATAAGAAAATGATTGCTGAGGCGAAAACACCTGGTCAAATAAAGATTTTGACTAAACCACAGGCACAGAAAGCTGAAAATACCAATCCTAATGCAAATAACAATACTACCTCATCATCAAATACAACGGAAGCTCCATCGAATTCTGTAATAACAGCTAATACTAGCGCTAATTCTTCAACTTCAACTGAAACTAATAAACCATCAACGTCCACATCCACTAATAATAATAACCAATCGTCTTCTACTCAACAACAGCAACAATATCATCATAATCATTATAATGGTCCCAGAGGACGTGGAGGCAGAGGTTATTTTTCAAGACGTGGAAGATGGTAACAAATATTAAAAAGTTAACTGATATATTTGTTTTTTATCAGTTATTTATAAAGTTCATGATATATAAGTTCATGATATATATCTACAATAAATAATAATAAATTAATAAATTGATTTCTTCCAATGTGTCAATACAATATTGAGATTTGTGAATGTAATTATGACATAATTATTCAATAAACAAAAATGATAGGCAATGTCAAAAACAATATTATATAGTTCATTATTTATTAATAAGCTTATAATTAGTAATTAATTCTTATTATCTAATCAAAATTTCAAGAAAACTAGTAAATATTTTAAACAAGTCAGTTTTTTACTTGCATATAATTTATTATTAATTAATAAGAATATATTAATTAAATAAAAATTAATATTTTTTATAATAATAATATAAAAATAATAATATAAATTTATTTTATTTTTAATAAATAAAAAATATAAAAAATAGAGTTTTATATATTTAACTTTTTTAAAACTATTAAAATATTAATTATTTTATATAATAAAAACTTATTAATTAATATTATCATATGAACAAAATTTTATTATTTGATTTTTTATAGTTTTTATAAGTATTAATTTTTGAATATATAGTAACCAATATAATTATGAAATCAAAAAATTAATTTTATTAGTAAAAATTAAAATTTTTTCTTTATATTAAAATTTTATAATTTTATTAAGAAATAATTTTTATTTTATATTAAAATAAAGTTTATAAGTTATAATTTAATAAATATTTTTTCAGATTTTTAAATTTTTTTTAATTAAATTTTATTTTTAATTAAAAAAAATTTTGTAAACTTTAATATAAAGAGAAGTTACTTAATTTGAATTAATAAGTAATAAAGAACTTAAAAATATAATTAATATTATAAAATTTTATATAGATATTTATTTTTTAAAATTGAATAAATAATATGAATATAAGAAAATAATTTGTTAAAAGAAATCATTAAATTATAAAATAATTTTTATAATTTTTTAAACTTAATATTCTAACTTTATTTATTATTTATTTTAAGCTTATAATAAAACTTTTGAAATAATTAAGTCATACCAAGAAAAATTATATAATATATAAATATTAAAAAAGATTATTTAGAATATTTTTTTATTAGAGTACTAAAGTTATACTTAATAATATATTTATCCAAATATTAACATGACTAAACCAATTCTTGTTTCTACTTATCCTATTATGAATCTGAAAAAATTGTTTGATTTTCACAGGAATCTGAAATCTTATTTAAATATAAAATTAGGTTTTTAATAGTGTAAGCCTGATTTTTTTTTTTCGCCATAGTTATGGTTCGGCTCAAGTGGCGCACCATATACAACGCATTGAAAATCTCATATGCTTCGCTTATGCTTCGCTTATGCTTCAGTCCATATGTAGATAAGAAGGATTTACTTATCGTTATCCCCGAATTTAGCATTTAAACACGCGAAATCTTGCAAGGAAATATTTCAGAATTTCATAAACGTTTGATTTTTTTGCAAACTAAAAAAGCCTATACATAATTCGATTGGAATTTAAACTAAAATTCAAAAATTATGGAAAGATCTAAACCACGAGTACGAGTAGCACCAATGAATGTACCATTTGAACGAAGAAGACAAACCGCCGCCGTATTCATATGGCTCGCGTCTTTACCCTTCACCTTATTTGTGTTCTTTATAGCGTGCACAACTCCAATCATGTGGCCTTTTATCATTTCATATTTGGTTTTTGTTATGTTTGATATAGCACCAGAAAATGGTGGACGTCGCGTAGAATTTATGCGAAGACTACCCTTTTGGAAATGGTATGCTGAATATTTTCCTATAACGTTGATTAAAGTATGTTATTTCTTTATTCTTTTTTTTAGATATTGAATTAGTTCATTAATCAAATATTTCTGTTGTTGAAAATTCGGTTACAATTCAAAAGACGTGAACTTATTAAATTGTATTTTTTATTAAATTAGCAAGCTGATTTAGATCCGACAAAGAATTATGTATTTGGTGAGCGTATATGTAAAATATTTGACATAATAACTATGATCTCATCTTTTACTAACCAATAGATAATTAAAATAGGTTATCATCCACACGGGGTTATTTCAGTAGGAGCATGGACAAATTTTGCCACCGAAGCAAACAACTGTTCGAAATTATTTCCCGGAATTAAGTTCCATTTGTTGACATTAGCCTCGAATTTCAATATCCCATTATATCGCGACTATATAATGGCACAAGGATGCGCGTCAGTCTCCCGACAATCGTGTGAAAATATATTGAAAGGTGGGCCGGGCAGTTCAATTATTATTGTAGTCGGTGGTGCTGGTGAGAGTTTAAACGCACATCCTGGTCATTATGACTTAACGTTAAAAAAACGATTGGGCTTTATCAAGTTGGCCATTCGTAATGGGTATGTAAATAATCAAAGCTATGTTTCGAATTTGATTCATTTCATTCATCTGTTCATTTTTCATCTATTTGAACCATGTAAAGTGCCTCCCTTTGTCCTATTTTCTCCTTTGGTGAGAATGATATCTGGGAACAAGTTCCAAATGATCAAGGAACGCCAGTTTGGAAACTACAGAAACACATGCAAAAAATGTTAGGATTCACTCTTCCACTATTTCATGGTCGTGGAGTATTTAACTGTAAGTAATGAGTGATAAATTCATTTATATATAAGTTCATATTTGTAACGTCAGAATCAATTATAAATATTTTAATAGATGATATCGGTATGATGCCACATAGAAGACCTATAGTGACAATCGGTAGGAGCATATATATATATATATATTGGTTTTATTTTATTTAAGTAAGTTTATTAATTTTTTTTGAAAATATGTAGTTGGTAAGCCGATTCCAGTCGAGCAAAATGATAATCCTACGGAGGAAGAGATTTTATCATATCAGAAAAAATATATCGAAGAACTTTATGACATTTGGAATAAGTATTGCGACGTTCATGGTAAAAATAGAAAGAGCGAACTGAAAATTATAGAATAATTCAATTTTAGAAATTTTAGATAGTTTATATTTATTTATTTATTTATTTATCCATTCATTGGTTCATTCATTCATTCATTCATTCATTCATTCATTCATTTGCTTTTACTTTTTCATTCATTCATTTTGTCAGTCATTCGTCAATTTATTTTTACTTAGGGAGGGCGTGAACTTTTTGTTAAATTTTGTAATTATGAGATTAAATAGAAATATAAAGTTTTATCTTTGGTGCATTTGAACCCTGCAATATCTCCTATCTTCTTCGAATATATCTATTTTTTATTACTAATAGTCTCACAGATATTACCTGATCCCGAAATAAATCCTGAAGAATACACTTCGATTTTACCTTGATCGCGTGAGATTTCATATAAGATTTATTTTTTTGGTCCAAATTACGCTGGTGTTCACAGCGCCAGTTGTGCGCTTCAGCACAACGTTATAGTTAAACGCTTAACCGGGTCAAACCGAGGAATTTATTTAGAAGCCTTGAATTCGGCAGCGCGCCTCTT
Source organism: Ambispora leptoticha (assembly GCA_910591765.1). Classification (NCBI taxonomy): domain Eukaryota; kingdom Fungi; phylum Glomeromycota; class Glomeromycetes; order Archaeosporales; family Ambisporaceae; genus Ambispora; species Ambispora leptoticha. The sequence goes on from CAJVPS010000418.1 coordinate 9,461, forward strand.
TAACTTCTCAGCGAGTTGTTGCCGACGCTGTGCTGTTTCTGCTCGTAATCGTTCCACCTGGGGAAAAGTACGACGTTTTTGGTTGTAAAAACAAATTAAGAGCTCAATCTGAATTAATTCAGTCGGTCACCTCTTTTTAATTACCTTGATTTGTTCTGGTTCTTCAGAATACGTCTTTTGTTGTTTCTTTAATCTTGCTGCTCTCTCATTTTCCTCCAAATCTTTGTTATATATGTGTCAACAAATCGTTAAAATCTAAAATACATCGATTTAATGTCTGTTTCCGAAATAGTCTTCAATATTTAACATACCTTCTTTCATAACTTTACGTTTTGCATCTAATGCCTCGTATCGTTTCTTAGCGGCAACGCGCGCTTTTCGTGCATTATCATATTCTAACTTTTTAGTTGGGTCAGAAAGAAACTCGAACGCCTTGGAAACCTGATGAAATATCTTTGTTGCTATTATGATATTAAAAATATTGCTCAAATCTCGAATAAAGAAAACAATCAACACAACTAAAAGTGATAACCACCTGCTTCAGGATTTTCTCTGTTCTTGTCGGGATGATATTTTCGTGCTTTCTTACGATAAGCCTTTTCAATGTCTTCAAGGGTGCTGTTGTAATCGACTCCAAGAAGGTCATAGAAATCAAGGTCTTCGAGTTCTTTATCTTCTAAATTACTCATGTTCAACAAGCAAATATTATGTCGATCAATACAGAATTTCTATTTAAACCAAGTATCGGTGGGGTTAGATTATTCAGCAAACATTTTTTCCGCAGAAACATTTAACTTCATAGATCGCAGTATGGACAATTCTAATTTGATGTTGCAAGAGAATGAAATATTAGCTTTGGAGGTAAGCAAATCAAGCTGCATGTTTGTTGGGCTGTGTCTTGCAAAGGTAGCATAGGGGAGCATTTCTATACATACATTCGGAATTAACTATATACAGGCTATTTACCCACAAGCTTTCACTTATACAGAAACGCAAAACTCGATTTCTCGGTATACTGGCTCTCTCTCCATAGAAATCACTTTACCGAACGAAATACGCGTATACTTTTCAAGCCACGCCGCTAATGGAGAGAACATTAACCTCATTAGCAATAACGAGGAAACGCTAAAAATCCGTTATCTCCCTCCGGTAACTATTGATTTTTCTATGCCAGCCTTGTATCCCGAGGAAGAAGGATTAGATTTCACTGTGGAGTGTTGTTGGCTGAATAGCAACTATAAGCTACGTTTAAAAAATAAGTTACAAGAGATTTGGGAAGAAGAGCGGGATGTTGTATGTGATGGTTTTTTTTTTTAATTGATTCTGGGAATGAGAGATTTTTTTACTACTCGGCATATTGATTGACTTCTCTTTTTGGCGTGTTTTAATTAGGTATTATATCGATATGCAGAATTTATCCAAGAAAACGCGTTAGAATTCTTGGGAATTACTTTTCCCTTGAAATTAGTAGATGGTTGGTACGCGTGTTTTAAAGATTGTTAGCTGGAAATTATCCTTTATTTTTTCAACCTATATATATATATATATATGTGATAGATTAATGAAAACTCTATATAGCATTAATAGACACAACCAGACTCAGAGACATTATTTGGTCATATAATCGCGATGCTTTGAACAAGGAATTTGCCGAGAACCATTTCGACTGTGGAATATGTCTCGAGAATAAGACCGGTTCGCGTTGTATCCAATTGCAACCCTGTCAACACGTTTTCTGTCAAGAATGTCTTTGTGGATATTTCGAGATGCTTATACGTGAAGGGTTTGTCACACAGGTCAAATGCCCAGATGTTGGTTGTAAGGCGCAAACTATATTGACGAAAGAAGTTTTAGACGAGATTGTTGGCACAGAAATGCAGGAACGTTATGCACGGGTAAGTTGACTTCTATCTCTCTCCGCTTTTTGAAAGATACTTGGTTTTTATTTCTATTGTGAATATTTTTTCAGTTGATGGAGAAAATTGAAATCGAAACAAATCCGCTGATAACATATTGCCCTTTGAAAACATGTCAAATGCCAGTTAAAAAAAGTTCTAATTTCGAAAAGTTGTGTGTTTGTGAAAAATGTGGATTTGCATTTTGTTGGATGTGTAAGAGAACATGGTAAGTTTTTTTTTTTTTTTGATAATGTCATCTTAAATCTTATTCACTTTTCTCAATATTTCTTTTATTTTAAATTGTCAGGCATGGACCCCATATAGCATGCGCCATTAACAATGTGAAGAATGTTGTTAAAGAATATTTGGCTGCTGATGACGCCAAAAAAGCGTTAATGAAATTACGTTACGGTCCAAAGAATCTCGAGAAATTGGTGCGTGACACATTATCAGAGATCGAATCTGAAGAATGGATGAGGTAAATATATGCATCGTGTCACTTTACTTAAAATTCTTCAACAATATTAGATTAATAAGAATTTTCTTCAGATCAAACACACAACCCTGTCCGCAATGCGACACATTTATCGAAAAATCAATGGGATGTAATCACATGCACTGCACGCGTTGTGAGGCTCACTTTTGTTATTTATGTGGTCATTGGATTAATCCTGCGGAACCTTATCGTCATTTCAATGATCCAAAGTCTCCATGCAATCAACGATTGTTTGATGGCGCAGATATCGACGAACTTGAAATCTTCGTGGAGGATGAAGATATGATTTAGTTGCTTCCTTTTTTTTTATTAGATTTGGGCGGAGATCAAACTAAAGGGTGCATGCAGCATAGATTTTTTTATTTTAATATTTATTAATAATTTTGGCATCTAAAAATAATTGTAAGCAAAACAATCCAAAGCTTGGCACTGAAATAATACTGCAACAAACTCAAAATTTATTCAACGAATAACCGTCAACAGCTTACCAATAAGAATAACACCAATTTTTTCAATAGAATATAAAGTTTTAGTTATCCCATTGTCATGATTCGAACCGAAAAAAAAACAATCAACTCATCAGCCGCTTTTAAAATTGCGAAATTTAATAAACATACTATTATTATATTCTGCATAAATTCTATCTTGTATTGTTGATGATTTCTTGCAACATTTGGCACATACTCGTATATTCATAAAAACTATCCCAACTCACATGTCGGGTAGCGCAAACCGGAAAACAATCCGATGCAAGAAAATGAAAATTGCGAAAATCAGGAAACAAATACCTAGATTAGAGCAATTTAAATATAATCTTGGTGTTAATTCTATTCCTAAACATGTAATCGACCTTTACTTAATGCAGAATTTTTTAAGGTGTTTAAGGTGCTGTTGGGTGTAGTAATTTCCGTGAACTTAACAATATATATTTGTTTTATAATAAATACCAAATTTTCCTTGAGCTACTTGCATACAACTTCTCTCTAGAATGGCTCTTCTGTACATTCCTTTAAAAATTTATAATACCCCATTTCTCGTGTTTACCGTATTCATAACTATAGAGTTTGTATCCTATTCAGATAATAATTTACTAAGTTTCCGTTTTTTTGAAGAAATCTGTGATCATAGGAGAAGATGGTAACTTTTCACTTTTTGTGCGCTTTTTTATCTTTGATTTTTCTTTGACGGGTGATGTTTTGCTTTTTGATATTTTCGCAGTTTTTTTCAAGGACTCTTGTACGCTTGCAGACGTATTTTTCTTAAGCGACAATGACGGTTGAGATTTAATAGGAGCAGTAGATTCCGTACGAATGTGCTTTTTTGACCTAGTATCGTTTGACTCATTATCTTCATAATCATCATGCTCATCGTTTGGCTTACGTTTCTTGCTGTTTGGTGATCCGATTGGACTACTCTCGTTACTACTATATGGAATAGCCTCCATTCCAAATGTATCATCTTCTTCATGAATTTTAGAATCTTTCGTAATTGCTGGCGATGTTGCTCCACCATCATCAAAAGTTGATTTTACCACATTTTTCTGTTCAGAATTATCAGAGACACAGTTTTTTGCTGGCTGCTGCTTTATTTTTTCGAAAAAACTTTCGATGCTGGATTTAGAGTCCTTTGGATTAACGGGAACTATGTAACTCGGGGAATCGGTTCCCGCTTTTCCAACAGCCTTGTCAACAGGGTAACTTTGTGATTTTGAGAGTTAACAAGAATATGAATTTTCGCGAGTATCATTAATAATAAATGATCAAAGGATATTCTTACATTTCAAGTTCACCCTCATATGGCTTCAACATTCCCGCCAGTTCCCGATTCCATTTTGTATTCGGGTCCAACCATTTCTCCACTTGTGATTCATCTAAAATCACGGGCATTCGATCATGTATAAATGAAAACTGTTTTGATGCAGATGTAGTTACGATCGTGAATGAGTATAAGGGTTCTTTCGGTTCATCTATTAAAAATTCATTATTTGATTGTTTAGCTTCTTTCATGAGGATATTTAATCGGAAGAAAATAATAATTTACCATCTAACGTAGCACAATCATACAATCCAGCAAAGAACATCATCTCATTGTCTTTGCGTTTCGCAAAATACGGGATCCTTTCTTTACCCTTTTTCAACCATTCATAAAACCTAAATCACAAATTGATGTTATTGCGTAAATGGATAAAAAAGTTGATGGTGTATGTATCTTATTTTATTTACCCATGAACAATCACAATACACCGTTTCGAATTTTTCATTGACGAGAAGATTGGTTTACCATCCGTTATTGAATCATCTCGCGCATTTATAGTTTTCGTGATACAAGAGGGTTCCGTTCCTCGTTTTGTCCACGATGGAACTAATCCCCATTTCTATTGTAAATCATCTCGTAAAATTCGGTCGGCGAAGTTATTAGTCGCAGAAAAATTACATGGAAATTCAGTATCCAAAGAATAATTTATCCACTGACCATGCTATGAATGATGTTTTCATGGGATTGCGCGTCTCCTCGAACAACTGGCTCGTAATATGTCGGTGCCACATTATATCTGTACATAATTCATCAATTTAACCATAAACAGAGAAGAAAAAGAACAATGATATTAAAATAAAACATTGGTTGTAGAGAACTTTCAGGATATGCAAGCAGTGAGTCAAAGAGAGTAATATATTTACGAAGGTTTATACTTCTCTTTGTTAACCCATTTGTTGCACTTTAATTTACTTTGTCGTATTTTTTCTTCTAAATTGTCGGATTGCTTTTTCAAAAGACAAAATTTTTTAAGAGCTTTATAACCCATAAGTTAATGAGAATAGTAATTCGGGTGGCTCTTTAGTTTACCCAAAAACAAGCGTATCTTCCGCACATTTGGATGGAACAAATCAGTCAACTATAGTTAATACTTGATATAACGAATGGTCTGGGAAGATATTATAAATTCAACGTTAATAATTTGAAGCAGGCACGATGATTTATGCATACATATTTTACAATCATGTGCAATCTATAAGCAATTTCGTTACACATTTACATCTAAAAATCACATGATCCGTTTATAAAATACCAAGTCCGATCGGGTATTTTAAAAGCGCGTTTACTAATTTTTCCCGAAGTTTAATCGCTAAAGTACCAGCTAAGAATGACAATTAGCATTTGCCTAAATGAATAAGAAATTTTAAACCTTGCATACATTTTGACTCATGTTTGACTGAATGGATATGTTCTTTGTTAATTAAAAAAAAATGCTGTTATCTATGCTCTATGCTATATCATGAAACAGCTTTTCCTAATTTTCTTTCACGTATTTGTAATGTACCAACCCCTTGAGGTAAAACTTTGTAGATGGTTCTTGTTTGGGCATGTCTGGTGAATCACTTTTTATGGCAAGAATTTGTGAACCAAAGAATAATCTAGCAAAAATAGGCAAAATGGATGCCAATTTCGAAGGCGTTTCACTTTACAGGGAGTTTTCGTGTCCTTTGCTCGTAGAAACCTCAACAAGGGAACTTTGTGTGTTTTTAATCGATCGACATAATATGCTTAATTTTTACGTGTGACAAATCGTGTGATTTGATACAAAATTTGCGTTAACGATAAATATTTGCGACGCGTCTTTGCTCCGAACTTCAAAGCAATTAAGCAGATAAGTTTAATTTTGTTTTATGTATGTTTTTGCAAACCCAGTATTTCCCTGGCCTGTAATTCCACTGGAGGTCGCTCGTTTTGGTGTCGTCGGCGAAATATTATAGCTTTTGAACGTTATGGGAAGGTTCTGGTTCTTCCAGCATTTCCCTGGCCTGTAATTCCACTGGAGGTCGCTCGCTTTGGTGTTGTCGGCGAAATGAATGCATTAAAACAATTTGAGATGCATTGGTCTTACCATAACTTAAAATAGTTGGGTTGAATAAGGAAATATTATTGTAATAATTATTATGAACTTTTTTTACTGACCTTGCAATATAACTGTCTAATACGTTTTTAGATGACAATGGCATGTATCATATTTTTTTACCGACCATTGCTGAATTAGTTTATGGTGGTTTTTAATTATCCTACTTTAATTTATAGGATCACATTTACATCCTAAAAGAGGTTATTTCACAAGGTTTTACGGCTAACAAATTTTTTAAAAAGCTGGGATATCAATTTTCACAAAGAGAACAAGCTGAAGAGGATTTGCGGAAAACATTGAAAAAACTTGCTTCTATGAATGATGATGAACACTTCAGACAAGCAGAAAGCCTTTCGAATGCGATTGACAAACATTTGGGTTCTTCTACCGTAAAACAATATTGGAATAGCGTTCAGATACAAGAAGAACAAAACACAACTCGCATTAATCAAATAATTGTGGAAGAGAAAAAGGTTAGTGCCTATACTTGTATTGTAGGTTATAATTGATATTTATATTTTTTTTTAATTTCGAATTTATTTAGAAACAACATAAATACCTCGTTGACTCTAACGTCGTAACCGAACACAATATGTCAAGTGATAAATTAACATCAGAATTTCAAAAAATAGAGGTAAGTTGATCTAATAGTCTGACGATGCAGTTCTCTTTTCCTAATCTGATATCAAATACCAATATATCATCAGAGCGAACCTATTACACCTCAAAAATTTTTAAGAAAACGAACATTTTTTGATTTTTATGACGAAAGGATGTTAAAAAGACCAAACAACGATGACTATATTTCACCTTTACCGTGCAATGTTGTACCAGGCGGAATTTCTCTGACTGATAATCCATTTATTGGACAGATTGAAGAAGATGAAGATAGTTTAATAGTTGATGATGTTGGTGATCTATGTTTCGAGAGAAATGAATACTCATATGATTATAAATTAAAAAATGCCAATGTGTCCCAACTATTCCGACAATATCAAAACGAATCGGTTAAAATTTCAAAAAATGGTGGTTTAACTGTGGAATCGAATGTTCACGAAATCTTGTCTTTATCATCAATTTTTTTGTTAATTCCCGGATCACATTCAAAAACGATGATTAAGACATTTGGTTCACAATTACTTGATGAAATACATCAACAAATCATCCCGACCCGGAGTGTAACACTTAATCTAGAATGTGAATTAAAATTTCGGGAGGCGATCAAGAAGGCAAAGAATTCTCGTGAATGTGCCATGGATTGGTTTCTCAGGGAGCTTGCAAATGATCAACTTATGAGGGAAAATTTAGGTTATGTAATTTTGAAGGGTCTGGAAACATTACCTAGTGAGAAAATTAGGAACGAACCTAGTGAAATTACATTAATTACCAATTATCTGGATTATATAATGAAAGGCACGTTTCATAATCCAGATAATCACATTGTTCAATGGCCCAATACGGCCTTAAATGAAAGCAAATCAAGAAAATTTGAAGGACGAAGCAAGCAACCAGACTTTGTTGTCTCGGTTATTCATCAACTTCAAACGGAAGCAGTTGTATTTGTGGGTGAAGTCAGTTCGCCATCACAAAAGAACAATGTATACAAAAATTGTAATGACCTCATTCGAATTGGCGTGCTCATGAAGGATTGTATGGATTTCTCAATAGATAAAGGTGCTGACATTAATGTAATAGGTTTTCAATGTGTCGGTAAGAAAATTAATATATTGTATTTTTTGGTAGTGAACTGCTTTTAACCTTTTTTGTATTTTATTATTTAGATTATACAATCGATTTTTTTATGTTAGATCTTATCAAAGGAACATATTTTATGCTCCATATTGGACAAATTTCAGTGCCGGCATCAATAAAAGAGATTTTATTCTTTGTCGATGAACTAGATACACTTTTATTGGTACGAGAAATTTTTCAAAGAACTTATAATACATTGTATAGTAAGCTCTGTAATCCGGGATTGCCATCAACAAAGGCAGAATTCAAACGTGATACCCTCGAGACTCCCAAATTTAGACAACTTGTGGATAAAACACGTAATTGTCATCGAATATGTCCCTTCTGGTATGGACGTTTCTAGATGCACTAATTTTTAATATATTATATTACTTAAGTAATCAATTATATAACCTGCAGCATTTAAAAGAATTTGCTATACGTTACAATTTGTAACGCCGATCACTTGCCAGAAAAAAATTCTCAATCTTTGCATTTCAATCTCTTGTTTTAATTCTGTATTCTCGCAATATTCTCCTTTCTAAGTTCATCAATGTCGGACATGAGCTTAGCATTCAATTCCCTCAACGAAATAATTGTAGATTGTGGATTTCCCATTGTTTTATACAAGATATGATTATGTTCAAAAGTTTGAACTGATAAAAAATATTTAACGCGTGACTTTTTTTTGTATTTGGTCACGCCGTCATGTGGTTTTTCCGAAATCAAATTATATATATATATTACACAAAAAAATAACACATGATACATTGTACGTTTCTCTCCGGGATATACACGATAAAAATCTATATAGCCACTGTGTGACTGCCTTCGGCAAACTAATCATCATCATCTCGTGTAGGTGTAGAAACTGTGGTACTTTTCTCCATCAACCTCAGGGATGTGGATATTAACCATGGCATAGCAGGGATATATTTGAAATTAATATATTTCGCAAAAATAAAAGCGTCTCAACGAATTTGATTACAGATTCTCTTCACACAAAAATTCTTGGGTTACGTCTATCCGCTTTATTGATACAAATAAAATTTGACATACAGATGCCGGATACATAATAAAATAATAAAAGTACATAGAGGAATTGACTACCTATTTTTTGATTTTTTGAATACGACGTTTTTTTAATTTCATGTTCATCGGACATTGTAATTCTATCCCTTAATAACCCCACGATCACTCCAACTACTGTTTTAACGCCTCTTCTGATTGATCCAATATCTCCCTCCAATGCCGTTTTGGATAAATTAATCCGATATTCACTTTTGCTGGTACAATACAGGCCTTCCGTAGCGAGTTTAATAAAATGCCATTCCGTGGCTAGAAAAAAAGATAATCCGTTTTCTTTTATTCATATGACTCGCGCTCTCTAGTTGTTTTATATTTTGGAGGTAACCGACTTTAACATTACGTGGTTTTCCCTCGGCTATACATATAAGATCCTCATATCCTTTTATTGAATAATCGACACGCCCAGAAGCGTATTCACCAGAACATCACAATATATATTTTTTCATTATTGGTGAGTTTTCGAGTACAGTCGCCCCTCGTTGATATCAACTTCGTAGATATCAACACCTCTCTATAAGCACATTGGTCATAGAACGGATTTCCACCTATAAAAATTCCCTTGTAATATCAACTTTTATATTATATCTCGTTGATATCATTATCAACATAAATCATATTTCCACTCTTAATTATATGCCTCCCGTTGATATCAACCCCTGTTATAATTGATAAATCAAATTTTTTTGAACTATAAAACCCACGCTTTCTGGATTTGCCCATCTTGCATTGTAAAATTCACATGTCTAGTTGTACGGCCTATTGTATGCTCCCCGCGCATGTTCACATATCCTCTTCCACATTATAAAATTCATATGTATGCTTCATTATAAATTCACACTTCTCATTACCAAATTGAAAGAATTTTGATCTCTGTTACTCCCATCCCCAGCATTGTAAAATTTACACTTCTGACAAGCCTTTCAGCATATTAAATGACTTCCAATATTATAAATTCATGATGAATAATAGCTATGATAACAATAACAGCAATAATAATGATGGTAATAATAACTATAGCAACAATAATAGCTATGAAAATATTAATAATATGAGCAAATCTAGAATAGTTACAAAAGAAGTGAATGTACTTGACTATGAATTCAAACAAGAAATATATTAAAAAAAATAATTCTCACTATTGACTAACTTTTCAAGAAATATGATTATGATAGGAGTATAATTTCAAAAGTTTTAAAATCAAAGAATGAATAATTATTTATGTACTTGAAGTAGAAAAAAATAATCAATAGATTAATAAAGTTCATATAATTAGAAATCACTTTAAGTACTTAGTTGCAATAGCTTTTTTATAAAATATGATTTTAACAGATAGATTATTATAATTGCAAACAAAAAAATTTGTGATATTAAATATTTATGAGAATGATTTTAAAGTAAGTGATAATTAACTTGATAAGTTTAAAAAATATTATAATTTAGAATTCATGAAGAATTAGAAAGTATTTCTATTAAAAATTTTCTCAAGTAAAAATAATAATTAGTTGAATTATTCTTAAAATATAGTTCAAAAAATATTTATAATACTAATAAAATTAATTTTTTTTAAATAATATCTAATTAGATACTTATAATAAAATTAATCAAAGAAAAAAAATGAATAATCATTTTGCTTTATATAAATATAACTAATATAAATAAACTTAAATTACTAGTTATTAGAAAATTAATAAAATTTTAATACTTCAAGAATATTTAAAAGAAAAATCATAGTATTAATTATAAAGTTAATAAGAAAGTATAGATAATTAATAAGATTTTTAAATATTAAATAAAGTTTTTAAATATTACTAACTAACTTAATAATAAAAAAATCTTGATTTTAATTAATAATATTATTTTTTATATAATTAGTAAGAAATTAAAATATATTAAATTTATTTTTTATTATTTAATATTATATTTTATTTATAATTATATAATATTAAAATAATTAATTTATTCAAAATTCATTATTAAAAATTATATTTTTAAAATATTTTAAAAGTTATAGATATTAAAAATAAAATACTTTATCTTAATATTAAGAAAATACTTAATTTTAGTATAAAAGTATAAAAAAAATATAACTTCTCAGATAATTATTAATTATTAATATAAAATTAAAATAATATTATTGATTAAGTAGAATTGATTAAATTCAAATATAAAAAAAAATTCAAGATCTGAAGTTGATATTTAATAATTTATTTTCAGTATTTTTATTAATATTATACAAGTAATAATAACTTATAATTATATTTATTTTAATGATATTATTAAAATAAAAAAATTACTATAGATAAAAAAATTATTATAGAAGAGTTTTTTTAATTATTTGATTTTGATAATAATAATAATAATGAGATTAAAATTAAGAAAATTTTTTATTTTATTATTTTAAAATAATATAAATTACTTATATTATATATTAAATAACAAGATTTTGAAGATTTTGAAAAATTTATAAAAGAATAAGACTTATTAAAATTATAAAATATATTTAAATAAATATATTTCAGATAAAATAACAGAAAAAAATGATAAATTTTTTCATTAAAAAATAATATAAGTCTTATAATAAAAAAAATCTATTTAGAAAGAATAAAAATCAAAAAACTTGAAAAAAAATTTTTATTAAAAAGATAATTAAGTAAAAATAAGAAATTATATATATATAATTTCAAAAAAGTCTTATAATAATAAATATAAATAGATAATAATAAATTTTATATTTTATATAATTTATTAATAATAATAATATAAATTATTAATAATATATTTATTACTATAATAAATTATATAATATTTTTATTATATATGATTTCTAAATTTAATTTTAATTTTAATATTTATAATTATTAATTCTTATATATATTAATTAAATAATTTAGTTTCATAAATATAATGATATAAAAGATATTATTCAAATTTTTTCTAAATTAATAGATATAAATATTTAAATTGATAAAGTTTATCTTTATATAATTAAAAATATATATTTTAATTATTATTTTAATTAGTTTTTTCTAAATATTATTTATTTTACTTTCTTATATATTTTATAACTTGAATTAATTTATTCTTAGATATTTAAATAAAATAAATTAATTAATTATATTAATTTTTTATCTGAAAAATATTGAAGTTTTTTAAATTTACTTAAAAAAGTTTCTTATATATAAATTTATATTTTAATATAAATTTATTATTTTCCAAATAATATAATATTAACTTATTTTTTATTATAATAATTTTATAAATAATATAAAGAGAAAATAAAAATATAAAATTTATAATTTTTTTTATATTTTTTATATTTTCTTTTTATTTTATATTAGTAAATAAATAATAAATAAAGTCTTTTTTTTTTAATTTATTCTCTCTATTTTTTCTAATAAAATATTTATATTTTATAGATAATCAAGATTTTATTAATTTTAACTTAATAATATTCTTTTAATATTAGTTTTTATTTTTTTAAATTTAAAACTTGAATAAAATATATTAGATAATTATTTAAATAATTAATAACTTTTAGTAAATACTTAATTCACTCTCTTATTAATTTAAAATTTTTAAATATTAATTCTATAATATACTAAATTTTATAAAGTATTTTTATAAGTATCTTATAAAATTTATTTATAATTATAAGTTTTTAATAATTATATATAGTATTATTATAATATAGATTTTTATATAATTTATTAATATTAATTATTTTATACTTGCATTTTTATTAGATAATTATTTAGTTATATTTTATTGAATAATAATTATGATAATATTATTAGTAAATATTTTTAGATAGTTTTACAAGTATAATATTTATAATGAAATTATCATAATAAAATTAGCAAAATTATCATAGTAAAACTAGTAATATTATTATAACAAAACTAATATTATGACACTAATAAAAGTAGCATTTAGATTATAACAAAAGTATCATTTATAAAATCTCTAAAATATATAAAAGTAATATATCTTAGTTAGAATCAAGAAGTTAATTAATAAAAATAAATTAATAATTAATAAATAAACTAATAAATTAAATAATAATAAAATAAAATAATAATTCAAATATAATAATATTATAAATTTAATGATTTTTATTAATTTATTATCATATATTTCTTATATTATGATTTCAGATTATATTCTAGCTAATCATATCATAAACACACTCTTGTTATCTATTTTTAATTTTATTATAATCATAATCTAATATTTATTATATTATATCTTTGATTATATTAATTTTTTCTATTCATAATTAATAATATCTTTATTTTATCTTATCCTAATCAAATATTATATATAAAATTATTAACCTATTATGAAATAATCTTTTCAAGAAGTATCAAAAATGGTAATAAAATTTTGATATTCTCTTTGTAGATATAATAAGATTATTTACTACCTATTTTATTAAAAAAAAAGTATTATTTATAGAAAAAAGACTAAAAATAAAAGAAATAATAATAGTAAAATATGATTATAATGATATTATCAAATATTATATAAGATTATATATTATATGAAAAATATCAACTAATCAAATTATAAATTGATGGATAAAATTTTTAAAGTAGAAATTATATATTATAATTTCAATTAGAATTAGTAATAGGAGTTGTAACTAGTTGTAACTTATTATAATTCTCTAATTGATTACTGTAACTCTGTCATAATTCTCTGATTAGCTATCATAAGTTATAACTAGTTGAGAAGCTATCTTTAGTCAGAATTATGAAAATTATTAGTCATATAAATTAGTTACAAGTCTCAAAAGTCATATATCATAGGATAGATGAAAATCACATGATTAAAATAAAAATATGAATTTTCTTCTTTTATTATATAAAGCAAATAATAACTTAATAGAAGAAAAATAAAAGTAATAAAGCTATTTAAATAACTTAATAAAGCAAGAAACTAATATAATAGATTCTTAACATTCTTCTTATAATATAATAGACTTCTAAATAATAAAAAATAATAATTTTTGATGTAAAAAAAAGTAGATTTGCAAAATATAAACAAAATATAAATAAAAAAGAGATAATAACTATTGTAATAATAATAATAATAATAATAAAATCTGTATTAGTTAACTAATAATATATAAAAATCAAGATAAAATTATAAAAAAAGAGATTTAGCCAAGAAAAATTCTCTTTATATCTCTTACAAAAAGATAAAAAAGATAATCATAATACTTAATCTAATAATTAAAATATAACTTAGTATAATAATAATATAGATTTGTTATCTGAAAATCCAAAAATAGAATTCAGGGATGACATAAATAAATTAAGAATTACAAAGATTATATCAAATATTTACATAAATTATAATTAGTATTAAACTTGAATTTTTTAGAAAAAAATTATTTTCTCAAGAGGATAATAAGTAGATCATTAACAAATTTTTTATTAATAAAGTAATCTATTGTTAATGTAAACTCTTTAATAGATACAAAAACTCAATTAATATCAATTATTAATAAAATAATAAATATTAATTAAGAAATTATATTATAATTTTAGAATTATATTACATATTTTTAAATTATTTTAACTGGAAATTATTTTTAAGATAATATAAACAATTTTTTTTTAACTTAAGCTTTGAAAATAGTCAAATATTTTTAGTACTTTTAAAGATTTTTAGTTTTTTAATATTAAATTTTTAATAATTTAGTATTATATATCTTATTCTTAAATAATATTTAAATATATTATAATAACTAATAATTTAATACTATATATCTTATTTTTAATTAATATTTAAAAATCTCATATAAAGTCAGAATATAAATACTATATATTTCATATCTGACTTTTATTAAACAAAAAGTTAAAATATTATATGTTAGATTCAAATATAGCTCTCATATTAGACTAATAAATAATAATATATAATTGAATATATTATCAGATATATTTTTTTTATTTATGTGATCTTATAATAAAAATTAATTATAATTATTAAATTAGTATATATTATATCACATATAAATAATAATAAAAATTTATTATAATTATCATTTGAGTAATATAATCTAATTAGATTATAATTATATTACTTAATATAAATTATAAATATTTTAAAAATAACATATATTTTATATTTATTTTATTATTTAAGTGATATATATTTTATATTTATTTTATTAAAGATAAAATATTTATAGTCTGCTTATTAAATAATATATAATTTATATTTGTTATCAAAACTTTTAGAGCTTATTTTAATTTAAAATAATTATTTATCAATATAAAATTATTATTTTTGATATAGTAATTTCTTTTTTTATCTTTAAATATTTATTATAATTTATTATCTAATATAAGATTAATTACTATATTTATTTTTTTATTATTAAACTCTTTATATATTAGTAATCTGAAGAGACTTTCTAATAAAAACTTATTATTTTTTATTTATTTTGAGAATTTATTTAATATCTTATCAATATTATATATAAATATGAATATATCTTTCTTTTTTATTCTAAATAAACTAAAAATACTAATTATTAATATTAAAAATAGATATATATAATAGTCATCAAAAGTAATATAATGCTTAAATTTTTTACTAATTATAATTAGTAAAATACATAATTTTCCTTATATATAAAAGTTTTTAATTTTACTA
>CAJVPS010000419.1:0-25223 GCA_910591765.1 Ambispora leptoticha
CAGTGAAAATAAAAAAAAATCAAAGAGGTTGCATTGGTGAGACCATTGACGCTGTAATACCTCTCAAAAGATGCCTCAAACCGGCCAGAAAGATTACTGATAATACTTCAAGTGGAAGTAACATTTTCAAGGAACGCTTTCTCCAACCAAATTACAGGTTTACTTCCTCCGCAATAGCAATTGATGATGTCAAGTTCAGTTCTTTGGTCACTGGCAAAAAGCGCTTAGTTTACGTACCATCAAATCTTGGTGAATTGAATCAGTAGCGTACGGTGTGGTATCGAGAACAAAAAGATTTGAAATCAAGTAGCTGAGTTGAATTTCTAGACAAAAGTTCAATGTTAATCCAAGCCAAATCATTAGGTCTGATTTACATTAACATAAAGTGACAGAAAAAAGTATCGTTTAACAACTGAATACGTGTTTTCTTATTTTTGTTCTCGATGCTGAATGTGCATCGCTTATTTTGAAGCTTAACGTTAATACCAAAAAAATGGAAGTGTTTCGTTTGTACTAATCTATGATTCATGAATTAATATTAATTATTTACAATATTGCCGATACATTCGGCACAGTAGTTCTCTAATATAAATAAAAATAAAAAACCAATAGAAAAATACTAATAATAATGATAATAATAATAATGATGATACCCAGCGGCAGCATAAAGACGAACTTTTCAAACCAACGAATCGATTAATCAATCATCCAGCAATTCAAATTTTGCGCGTTTTCGCTGACGTCCATCCTGTTCATCCTCTATTCCATATAAAGCATCTAAAAATCGAACTGATCCAGCGACTGGCGCCGGCACAGAGATTCCCACGATATTATTCATAGAATTCATGTATTCTTCACTGCACATTGATGCAACTGTGAATTGAGGTGGAACCCACGAACCACCTCTATTAATGATGTCTCCAGAATTACTTTTGACATGATTGTTATTATTATTGTTATTATTGTTATTGATGTTGTTGTTGATAGTTATTGGTTGATTGCTTTGAACAAGTGCGCCGTTTCTGTCGGGAAGACTTAATGGTCGTTGAATTTCTTGGAAATTAGGCATAGCTTTAAGATGCACACAATATCTTTCCAACATTGCAAGTAGATTATTTTGAGTGAATGGTTTCGCCAAAATATCGTTCATTCCGTGTGAAAAGTAATTATAACAATCTTGTGCGGTGGTATTTGAAGTCATACTAATAATTGGCGTAGTTGGATCAAATCGTCGTATTTGATTTGTTGCCTCCACCCCTAGAAACATATGAACGAACAAGTTTATAAATAAATAAATAAATAAATAAATTTTATAAATAAATAATGGTAAACAATTACCATTCAAATTTGGAAGAACGATATCCATCAAGACTAGATCATATTTTGCTAGTTGATCATATTTTGCTAGGTTCATTTTATCGACTGCTGTTATTCCATCAGTAGCGATGTCGATTGTACATCCAAAAATTTGCAAAAATTTCGATCCAATTCTTTGATAAACTGCATCATCTTCCACTAATAAGACTTTGGGTGGAACCGACCACACAGGAACAACAGTAGAACGTCGAACACGTAAAGTTTTTGAGTCGCGTTGAGCCGATGTATTGTCAATGTGTGGCATATGTGAAGCTGTGGAGTTAATATTAGTGGTAGTAGTGGATGCTGTCGCGAGATTATCAGAAAGTGGTACGGATTGAGTTTGTTGTCTTGGAGCCAAATGACCAACAGTGACCACCGTTAACCCATTATTATCAGTGTGACTGCCGTTAAACCCAATATCAGTCGAATTCCGTGCATAAACGTTGTTATCCTGCATCTGAAGTGATAATGCTGATGAGGAGGAAGTAGCCTGAGATGAATTTATCATTGAAATATGATTATTTTGATGATGTTTTGCAGCTGATAACGGCACTTGTGATAGATGCAAATTTTGTGAATTATTTATATTATTTATTTCAGAGGTACTGGAAGCGTTCTCGGAATCACTAACGGTTGATTGTGTACCAACAACATCCGATGACGAGATCTCTGGTGGTGGCGTAATCGGGGAATTTGATGGATTTGAAGAATTTGAAGAAGAAAATGCTCCGACTTGATTAACACTGCTACTACTATCCGCACCGAGTTGATTGAATGATTGTTGTGCACGTCTCGAGATTTCGTTCATTTGATCAAAAGATGCACGAGCGACTTCTGCGTATGAGCTTATAAGTTTTTGTGCTTGTTCAGATGGGATAAATGGAGTTGAGCCTTCAGATGTCATTCCTTGGAATGATTTGTTGTTCAACACTACAGAGCAACCGGACTTTTCTTCTTGTAAGGATCAGGAAATATGCAATATAGTTACGAATCAAGACAAGAATTCGTTCGTTGTTGTTATCGAACAATAAGCAGAAAAGATAGTTAGTGAATTTATTTTTTTTGTACAAAGGAGAAAATATTACCTCAAATAATTCCACCGCAAAATAAATTAAAATTAAACCCACCTGCTTCTTGAGTGACCAGATACTGAACGAGATTCTGCATTAATTGGTCTTGGGCAGCCATGTTCTTTTGAAAATTCAATAGATCTTGCACCACATTATGATAATTCTTGCTCAATGCGTGCAAATGGTTGTTCATATTGGTTTGGAGTTTCGTCAACGTGTTGACTTGCGATTGTAGTTCATTCAAGTGTGGATTGGTGGAAGGTTCGGTAGTTGTATTTTGCGTAGTATTTTTACGTCCGGCTGGTGTTTTTCTCTGTGATAATGCAAGAAATATTAATCATGTACTGAATTGAATCAATGAAATTAAAAAAATCAAACAATAATAAATACTTTGATGTTATCGAGTTGATCTCTTTTATCACATTGAAATTTTGGATGTCGGAATTCCCATGCCTAAAGCAAAAAAAGTTTTATGCATTTATTTGTTTATTGAATTATTCAATCAATCAATCAATCAATTAATTAATTAATTAATTCATTCATTCCTTCATTCATTCATTATGCTTCTTGTCATCTTTGAATGATTATGAAAAATGTACCTGTTCACCATATGGGGCGTTAGAGTCATCAGAGTTTCTTATTTTATGAAAGTCGTATTTGTTAAGTTGTCGAACGAAACTCGCAAAATTGGAGTGCTTAAAATGCCGTGGTAATATTGTCTTTGTGAATGCATCAATTTCCTATAATTTTTGTCACAAAAGTAGATTTAGTCTTTATTTATTTTTTGGGAAACTTTTTTACAATTTTATTATTGCAATACCTTAACAACGAAGCTGTCGCCATTTACACCCCAAGAAACTATGTCACTATACGATTCATCTTCAAGCATTCTGGAACGAAGAAAAAAGCACGTCAGCGAAAAACAGGTTCATCACGCGCGGTATAATAACAGGTAAACTGTTAAAAATGTAATATTATTCGCGACTTTTGATCAATGAGCTCAAAGTACTCAATCAAGTAACTTGGTTTTCATTAAATCAAACCACGTGTTCAGAGACGAAAATAGTGAGTGAATTATCACCCGGACCTTACTTGAAGAGCTTCTTTACGAAATCTGGACCCCCAGTTGCATTGCTCATTTTTTTGATCAAGATGAAAAATAAAAATCGAGAGAATATTGAGGTGACAAAAATTTGATTTGTATTTCTCAAGCGAATCCCACCACTATTTATTATTAGGGTTGGTGAGAAATTACACACAAAAATGAATGATGTAGAAATAGGTTTTGTTACACGCTGTATGTCCCCCCCCCCCCCCCCCCCAGTCGCACTACCTTAATGGCAAGAGTTATTTGTCTTTAACTCAAAGCACCATTAGGTGAGGATTATGTAAGAACTTTAGTAACGCAATTTGTAAGATATCCATTTGTTTTTTTGAACAGGCGATTTTTGATGATCTTTCCTGGTGTATTTGGAAATCTGTGTACTCCCTTCAAATCGGATGATATTAAATGATCATCCAAAATATAATATTATGTAATTAATGGAGAATATAATTGGTAATTGATTTTCTTACATTGTTCTCATCTGTTAGGATGGTGAAAGTTTTCATTTAAAAATTACGCGTTCGGATCTTTTTATTGAAACGCGTAAATGGTGTGTGAAGCGCAAAAAAATAGTGTTTTATTAAATATTTTGATAATCTCGACATATTTTTTTCGCATCTCCTGTGCGACTTACTACAATATCTCGAGAATACTTTAACTACTAGTCGGTTTTTTTTTTTGATAAATGAACAGTTCACGCGTCAAACAATTATTGCGACAATATCAACCGAGATTATATTTTTCTTATTCTTCTTCATCATTGTTAGTCTTCCGATAACCAAAATAATGAAAAGAATCTTAAAAAGTTTCAAGATGAAAATCAAGATTCTGTAGCCGACAAATTTAAATTTTTAAGTTTGTCAAATAACGAAGAGTCGGCATTTGGTGAACTTTCCCACTCCCAAACATCCCTAATCCATTCTTGTAAATTCACTTGTTTCAGTGCAGTTCGTTGAATGAACGGATGAAGTAGCATTTGCTTAGGAGTTGGGCGTTTTTGACCATCTTTCTCCAAACTAAATAAAAGATTCTTAACAATAAATAACAACACCGATACCAACATAACACAATAAAATCAATTCATTACCAAAATTTGAGAAACGACTTAAGATCCTCGCTCCATTCGTATTCGTTACTTAGTTCAGGCGCCGGTGCATTCGCAATATGTGCGACCAACTCGATTGGTGATAACTCCTCAGGATAGGGGAATCGATTCTGCGCTACTTCCATTATGGTTAGTCCAAGTGACCATACATCCGCAGAAACCCTATATGGCATGCCGGTAATTCTCTCGGGCTACATATATATACATATTTTTTTTAAAAAATCATGGATTGAAGTCGTTTTTCTCAAACAAAAAAATTAATTTAAAGAATATAATAGTGCCAAGCTCGAGCTATTATACTTACAGCCATGTAATAACTAGTGCCCAAAAACGTCGATGCTATAGATTGGACTAGTTTACCGGAAACACCGAGATCGCAGATTTTAATTTCTCCTCGTTTTGTCACGAGAATATTGGAAGGTTTGATATCTAAGATTTTTAGAAGATTTTCACGTTTAAATACTCGTTTTTTTCTACATTATAACCTAAAAATTACAAAGCCACTAACCTCTGTGGATGATATCATTATTATAAAGATGCACAAGTCCTTTAAGCACCTAATCATAAAATTCAAATTTTTATTGAATCATTTAACAGATGCTCTGTTTAACAAAAAAAAATGTTATCACTTCGATTTAAAAAAACCTCACAACTCATACCGACTCGCTGATTTTCCCTAACACGGTTTCACTAATACGTCCTTGTCTCGAACTAACTGTCTTGTAGATTGCATCTAGACTACCACCCTCACAAAATTCCATGATAATAGCAATTGATGAGCCTTCATCCTCTAAAAATGCTCCGTAGTATGAAACAATATTTGGCGAGTGGCATTTTTGAAGAAATTCAAGTTCTCGTAGAATTTGGCGATGAACCGTTGGCTCTGGGTCAACATTGATTTTCTAACAATTAATTAGTCACATTAATCACTGAGTCAACTTTCTTCCTTGCTTAAACTTGAGAACAATCAAATAGAAAAATCATGTAAAATGATAGATCGATAAATCCACGAATAATATTCATTCCAGACCAATTCACCAACCTTTTTCGCCATAATTTTTTTTGTAGCTTTATGCATAACCTTTGTCACCATTCCACCAGCCCCTTCACCCAACCGCTGTAACTCTTGAAAGTCGTCAGATTTCATTGCTGAACCTTCAAATCCAGACGTCGATACAATCACAGGAACTTCGTCTCCGTTTCCATATTCGCCGTCATTCGGTTGTACCTTTAAAATCTGCGTCCTAATTTCATTAGTAATTTGGGCTGTAGTGACTTTAGCATTTGATATATTTGATGCTGGTAGAATGAGGGGAGAAAGAGAAGATGGTGCTGAAGAAGGTGACGGTGAATTCATTGGTGACGGGATCTCCAGACGTCCTGGTAGGTTATTGCGGGCGCGGCCTCGTGTCGGACTTGCCATTTATTTGTTTGTTTCAGGTTTCAAAGATAGCGGACGGTTCGATAACTAAACTTTATACAATCCTAATAAAGTAACAAAAAGGTCTTTAAAGACAACGGGTAGTAGTTTTTCTCTAAAAAGTTAATGACGGTTTTCTTAATCACAGGTAAAGATGAATACTTTAATGCACATTGTCGATTATTTACTTCGGAAATATTCGCAACTTTTTGGGAAAATAAATCATCAAAAATTTTTGATAGGTTCCCCATTGTAATATAAGTGAAACGCGTAATTTAAAGTCTTTTATTCTTATATAAAAGTATACGCGTTAGCATTAGTATTTTCTTTACACATTCAGAATTTAACGACAACTAATCAAAACTTTGATTTAACGAAATCGGGAAATATACGTAATCGAGCCTTGTAGTTTGCTACAACTGCTACTTGCAGAATTTGACTTAGGTTTGACTTTTCCATTCTCAAATTTTGATGAATGCTATGGATTACTTTCGAATTTTACACAGAGCTAGAAAAATGAGCATACAAAATTCTACGCTCAAGAACAAAGTTTTCCATACTTGAATTCTGCATCAAATTTACCCGCAACGGTTTGCAGGGTGACTAAGGTTTTTATAATGATCGTGCAAGTCATTATTATGTAAGGTCGCATTTTTATCTACTCTATTTAAAGAACATTTAGTTGCTGATGTATCTCCGGGTAAGTTTTTTTTCGCAGGTTTTTATAGATTACTTCGAGCCACTTGTTAATATTTCAACACTATAGTAAAGCTGATCATTATCAAATAATTTATTCAGTTATAAAGTAATTTCAATACACTCTTGTCGACCAGATACTTGAGAGAAAAATAAAGTTTATTTACTTATCATTACTATTATTGATATATTATCATTGATATTATTATTGATATTATTATTGATATTATTATTGATATTATTATTATTATTAGTATTATTACCATAATATTATTTATCTCATAAATCTAATTGATATTCGAGATTCAAAATAGATTCAAAATATAAAGAAAGTGGATTCAATGACAGACTTGTAAAGTCCAAAATCAGAATACTTTTATCCGGTACTTCTTTCATCCCAAGCCCACTGCAATTTTTAACTTGATTGCGCAGCTTTTCTTTTATCCATGCTGTTAACTAGTATAAGGTATCGTGCACATATCTTCAAATAGAAAGCTATGTCCTGCGTCACACCTTATATCTATGATTTTTGGTTATTCGAATCCTTGCTTTTTTTCACACTCTGAGACGATCCTCAACCTCTTTTCTAGTTGCCTCGACCAATTCTTCTTGTTCCTTTTTAGTAGCATTAAAGTGTAGAACATTTGCTTGATTGAAAGGGTTCTCAGGGGATTTCTATAAGTAAACAGGTAAATTATTTTTAATCGAAAGAAAGAAGTTAAATAAGTGAAATCAAGAATTCGATTATTACCTGAAAATCTTTATAAAGAATGTCTCGTAATTGTGTATATCGTAATCCAGGATTTTCTTTTTTCAACTTTGGCATTTCTCTCTCTTCGTAAGCAGCCAAAGCAGCCTAATTATTTGACGCATTTGTATTAACTCAGGAATATCGATAAGAAACAGTAATCAATCATTACTAATTTTACCTTAAATCTGCGTTCAGGGTGTCTATCAATAGCTGCAGTAGTCAATGGTAGAATGTTCGCTCCCCCACCAGATCCACGTGCTACAGTATCCTCAGCAGCCACAACATTAAGCAAATCTATAGCATCGTCAATATTAGAAGCAGAATATTCAGGGATAACACGTCGTTCTGTTATCGCTTCTTCTACTTTTTGAGTTCTCTTTATTGCCTTTTTCTAATTAATATAACTCGAATATTAGCATTTCTATGGTATATTAATCGATCAATCATAATATCTAACTTTAGTTAACTAACCTCTTCTCCTGACACTTTTGAAGGTTTCAATATTGGTTTATATTTCGAGGCTTCTTTCTCTTCTTTTTCTAAAAGAGCAGCAGCCTCTCGTTTTTTCGCCAGTTGTGCTTCCTAAAGATTTATATTAACTCCTCAGTAATGCTGAATTGAAGATACAGGTAATAAAACTACTTGGCAAGGTATTATATACTAACCTTTTTTAGTCGCTCGGCTTCCCTTTTTGAAGAGTCCTTAGCTCCCTTTGCCCATTCTTCTGCTTCTTTACGCTCTTTTTCCGCTTGAATCTTGGAGTTTATTTCGGCTTTGTGGGCTGCTTTACGTTCTTTTGCAGCGGACACTAATCAAATGAAAGTTATCAAGTAAAAAAATCTCTTTTGAACTCGGAAAGTTTCAGGAAAGCTTTTTGAAGTTTTTACCTTTTGTATTTTCTCCTTTGAATTTTTTCGGCATCGTGTTAAAAAAAAGAAATAGTGATAATAATGATAAAAGTAAGAAAAATTAGACATTCAAAATTTTCGATATTTCGTATTTAAATATGGGATCCACAAATGTGATGTCAGAGTTGTCAGCTTCTCGTTCAACAAATTCAGGGCTAACCAGCTAAAGACTTGGAAATATGATATACAATAGAATAAGGAAAGAAGCTATACGCTTTCTGTATAGTTTTTCTCAAAGACCTAAGCGATGTGATTCGTTGGCAATTTGGCAAAAAAAAAGTTCTTTCGCTCGTTTGTCTCGGCGGCATACTCATAGTGTTGGCGGCACCACCACCACCACCACCACTACTACCATTACTACAGATCAACAGTTTCCAACACCAATAGTTACTTCCTTCAGTTTAGGACGTAAAAATCAAGACGAGTCACTTCGCCTAATATTCGACAATTATGATGAATGGCATTCATTTTGTGCTCTGCAATATAATTATTTCTCAAGTTCTTTAACAACCAAGTCGGCGGGGTTATTTCGAAATCCCGAGTTAACGTCACCACAAGGTTTTCAAGTGGCGACCGATAAAGCTTTGAATAAAGCAAAATCTATAGTTAATAGTATTCGCATAGCGAATACTGATGATGAATTACGCATGGTGGTAAAGAATTTAGATCAATTGTCAAATGTGTTATGTTCAGTGATAGATTTGGCGGAATTTATTCGAAATGCTCATCCAGATCAAGAATTTTCACAAGCGGCAAATCGTGCTTATGTAGATTTATGTTCGTATATGAATACCTTGAATACAAATACTGAATTATATAAGGTAAATGTACAGCCATTTTTGGATACTTTTGCCTCTACCTTTTTGGCATGCATAATTACAAATCAATCATTTTCCTATTATTACTTTACTACTACGTATAGTGAACACTCATCATGATCAAATAAATTGTGTGTTGTCGCTTAAATCCAGGTATTGAAATACGTGCTTTCAACACCTAGAATCTCTTCACATTTTTCTGACGAAGAAGTGCAAGTAGCCAATGTGTTTTTACGTGATTTTGAGAAATCGGGTATTCATCTTCCCTCGTCACAACGAGAACAATATGTAAAATTATCTGACAAGATTATTGCACTTGGTTGCAAATTCGCACAAACACCCCCAACTAGAGCTATTAAACAAATTGGAGTTTATCCCGCGTCACGTCTTGAAGGACTGAATCCGGAGTACATAGAAAATGTCAATCGGAATAAAGTGGCAGTATTACAAACTAATCAATGGGAAATGGTGTTGAAATACGTGAAAGATGAGCAAGTACGAAAAGACATGTATATAGCTGCAAATTCTGCGTCTAAGTCTCAAATAGATACATTAGAGGATTTATTGAGAACAAGAGCAGCATTGGCCAATCTTGTAGGCATGGAGAGTTACGGTCACATGTTTCTTAACGATAAAATGGTTAAAACACCAGGTAGGTGTGTAATATTTCGTATTTTGAATATTTTCATATCAGTCAATTCAATCTAATCTGAATAGACTGAAAAATTTTTTTCACGTAATGAATCAATAAAAAAAAAGAGAACGTGCAAACTTTTTTGCGTACTCTTGCAGATCATCATCGTCCTAAGGCACTTGCGGATCTTAAGCTTCTTCAAAAAGCCAAGCAAAAATATACGGACTCGAAAGTTCCAGTAACATTAAATGCATGGGATCGGGATTATTACACCGCTGCGGTGATGTCACAATCTTTTACTCAGCCATTAGCCCCAATTTCTCCCTATTTCTCTGTTGGCTCCGTCATTCAAGGATTGTCGATGCTTTTCTCACGATTATATGGTATTTCATTTCAACCCGCCGAAGTTTTGCCTGGTGAAGTGTGGCATGAAGATGTTCGGAAATTGGATGTTGTCGATGAGACAGAAGGAAAAGTCGGTACTATCTACTGTGATTTGTTTCATCGACATGGCAAATTCCAAAATGCTGCTCATTACACTGTAAGATGCTCGAGACGCGTTGATGTTGACCATGATAACAAAAGTGATTATCTCATTTCTGATAATTTGGATTTAACAGAATTTAATGATTTACCGTCATTTAATCGAGGAGTGAAAGTGAACGGAAAAACCGGACTTTATCAGCTGCCTGTTGTAGTGTTAATGTGTGATTTTGCAAGACCAATAAGTCGAAATGATCCAACTCTACTAAGTTGGAATGAAGTAGAAACATTATTCCATGAAATGGGTCACGCGATGCATTGTGAGTATGGGCATATATCGCATCGTATTATTATTATCAACTTACTGACATGTTTCATTATAATATAGCCATGATTGGTCGAACAGATTTTCACAATGTTGCTGGTACAAAATTTTCTTGTTTACTTATAAAATTTATTATTATGCTAAATTCGAGACAAGTATTAATCAATTCATTGTCCTATAAATAAGGTACCCGATGTCCTACAGATTTTGTGGAGTTACCGTCAATATTAATGGAACATTTTGTCTCATCGCCTCAAGTTCTCGAAATATTCGCGAATCATTATCAGACTCGAGATCCAATACCCCATAATTTAATCCAATCTCATAAAAAAGCACATTCAACATTTGCTGCAATCGACATACAACTTCAAATAGTAATGGCTTTACTAGATCAACTTTATCATTCATCACTCGCCACAACTCCGTCTTTTGACACGACAGCCATTCTAGCTAATCTACAAGACACGGTCGGTCCATTTCCGTCCGTGCCAAATACTGCCTGGCAAATACAATTCGCGCATTTATTTGGATACGGGGCAGGCTATTATAGTTATTTGTTTGGACAAGTTCTAGCGGGGAAGTTATGGAAAGAAATTTTCGAAAAGGATCCACTAAGTAGAGAAGCTGGGGAAAAGTTCCGCCGAGAAGTTTTGCAATGGGGTGGATCACGGGATCCGTGGTTATGCGTGGGAAGCGCGCTCAATGACGAGAGAATTGTTGCGGGTGATAATAAGTCGATGCTTATTGTTGGAGAATGGGTCGATTCTCTTTGAAAAAGAGTTTATAGAACATATCTATTTACGAATAGAAAAGCATCTTTGTTTTTAATTAATTGTTTATGGAATCTGACATCCGAACACAAAATCCTTTTCGACAAAAATAAAGCGAAGCTCTTTAAATAATAGAATCTTGTGGTCTAAAATGACGTTTAAACTTTTGTAATTTTCTTTAGCAATCTCATTAAAACGGCAAAATTTGCCCCAAATCCCCATGTTTTGACTATTACTATTCTTGATCATAAAAACGCGTGAATATCAGTAATTTAATTGATCATATCAACAACTCATGTTTGCAAAAATTAAAAAATTAACTTGATTATGTCTTCACTCCGTAATGCCGTTCAAAGACGAAACCACAAAGAACGAGCTCAACCTTACAAACGAGAACGCTATGGCATTCTTGAAAAACACAAGGACTATGTGCTTCGTGCAAGGGACTACCATGCAAAACAAGAACGCCTCAAAAAGTTGCGCGAGAAAGCGTACTTTCGAAATCCCGATGAATTTTATTTTAAAATGATTAATTCAAAAACAAAAGTACGGCTTTTTAAGAATCTGAATTGAAACAAAACTTTATATTAATTGCTCTTGTTAAAGGGAGGTGTTCATGTATCAGAAAGAAACAATGCCTTTTCTGGCGATGTCATCAAATTATTAAAATCCCAAGACTTGAATTACATTAAAACACAACGAGATATCGGAAGAAAGGTGATTTTTTTTTTGATTGACTCATGTTTTCTTTTGGGAATATTGTATAAAGACTTCACCTCAAATGAACTCGATAGAAAATTGAAAAATTACAAAATCAACTTCATTTTCTCGCGTCTAATGATGATGAAGTTGTTGACGAAGAGAATGAAGGAACAAAAAAAAAAGATAGTAACAAACAAGAAACATTACAAAAAAATGCAAATCGGATTGAATCGAATCATATTATTTTCTTTGATACCGAAGAAGAAGGTAATTTATTTTTTTTTGTCTTTCGTTTATAAGCTCTTTTGCGTGCGTAAGTTTTTAAGGGTAAATACTTTATCAATTGAAATTTAAAGTAAAGAATTTTGATCCGGCGAAACACTTTAATACGCTACCAGAATTGGTAAATCGTAAATTCAATCGGCCACGTATTGAAACTTTGGAAAAGCAAGCGTTGGTTTTGCCTGAGGATATTAAACAATTGCGGGTAATGAAGTTTATAATGTTTCATAAGAAAACCGTAATACATCTATAAACTAATAAACATTTTTAAATAAACAGAAGATGCAAAAAGAACGTATTAACAAGTACCAAGAATTGGCTGATCGTCTTGAACGTGAAGATAAATTTGTTACCTTGGAACAAGAGCTGGTTACGCAGAAAAATTTGATGGTTTGTATTTCTATAAATATGCATCAACAGAAAAAACAAATAGTTTGATTAGACTGCTCTTTCGTTTATTGAACAATTACATATCTCCTTTATTTAATAGGGTAAAGGACGTCGAAAAAAAGTTGGAATAGATAAAAATGGACTTGCGGTATACAAATGGAAGAATGAACGAAAGAAATAAATGATAATTAATATTAATTGCAATGATGATTTGGAAGAATAAATGACAATTATTAAATTATTATGAAAATTTGATAGTCTATAATAAAAGTAATGTCTATTAAATATTCTCTATATGATTCCATAGCCCAAAAATTTATACAAAATGAAAGATTATATGTTAATGATATACAAATAAAAAAAACCAGTTTATTGGTATAATTTCCCCAACAATAATTTCCCTTTGGATTCCTTTTCATCCTTTTCTGATACAGGTGAGGCTGATGAAACGGTTGCAGCTAATGATTTTGATTGCGAAGTGTGAGATATATTGCTAGCATCACTACTTCGTCGTGAACGTGCATTTGGGAACGGGAGAGTATCAACAAATGAAATTGAAGATGATTCGTGTATGTCTTGATGTTTTTTGGATCTGCAACAACAATAATAATATTAATGAATCTATTATAATAAAACGCGTAAACTTTAGTGTAACTAAGACAAACCTTAATCCAAGAAATCCTCTTTTCTTTTTTGATGTCGTTATGGTAACAGTTTGAGACGTTGTTATTTCTATTCCTATACCCTCATTACTCTTTATTGATCCTCTATCAGAAAGATGTTCTTCCGTTGATAATTCTTCTTCAGGGATCAAAGTGTCAATAGCGCTCTCGGGAAATATAGTCACGTCAGAAAAAGTGGACGCTGCGTCACTCTGACTTTGATTAACTGGCATTATCAGATCCAAAGTATTATTACTAACATTTTCCGGTCGATTCGGTTGCTCGTAGACTGGCAATAATGATGGTGAAACAATATTTGGCGTGGTCGTACGAGCACGACGTGATTGTAAAAATTTCTCGCGAACCAATGCACCGGTGTGTGAAAGAATCGTTTTAAGGATCTCTGATGCAAAATATATATTATTCCATCATTTTTCATTTTAATAGAATAAAATGCCGGAATAATCAGATATTTTACCTCTTTTCAAATGCTCCAATAAATCAAGCCATGACCAAGTTCTATTTCGATACTCTAGCGTCGGCAATTTAAATACAAAATCGTAAAGATCTTCAAGATTTTTTTCTTTTGCTCCCTGGATTTAATTACAAATGAAAAATAAGCAAAAATGAATTCAAATACCAGATAAATAAAAAAAATCACCTGATAACTGAAATTGTGCGTGACGCCAGGAATATTAATATATATAAATGTTTTGTTTTGAGAAGCACGCGTTTTCATTAACGCCAACTCATCCGATTCTTTCGAATACGAATGATCAGCGGTGAAACCAATGCGTGACCTTTTGCTTGGCCCGAAAGTGACACTAGAAAAATTACTTGAAGGTGACATCACTTCATTGGATACTATGTCTGTTTCACTATTACTATCAACAAGTGAAATTTCATCTCTTATCGTCGTTTCTGCAAGACCCTTTGAAGGAACCTTCGTACTAAAAACATCTGAACTTAAAGAATTACGCCTTGACGATATAGGACTATATAAGTTTGTTGAACCTTCCGTTGGTGTTGATAATTGTTCATTAATAGCTGACTGATGTTGATCAATAATAATAAGATTATTATTATTATTATTATTATTATTATTATTACTGGTGATAGTCTCCTCCCTTTTCTCTGGAAATATGTACATTACAATGTGTTTTCCAACTTCGTATTGCATTTGAAATTTCAATGGGAAGAAATTAACTTCTAAATGTTCAACAACAGCAATTCCAGCAACAGGTTCCCTTTCACGCCAATAAATTCGTAACATCTTATGACGACTGAAATCAACTGGTCGTTGCGGATCCGTGATATAAGGTTGAATTAATTTAGTGAACACAGGCGACGGCATTTTATTTAATACGCGTAAGTGATCAATTTCTAGTGTGTTTACGCTTGAATTATCTTCGCGAGTCATCCAAACAAAATGTGCATTTGTTAAGCCACATTCACAAAATGGTCTCCGATTATCCAATTTCATAAGCCAAACGACCTCATTTGCCGTAACTACGGCTTTTAATGCTGTATTACTTTCAGCTTTTTCTTTCTTCGTTTGGGTGGCAGTAATTGCCTCCATTAAGATATAAAGTTCTTCTTGTGAGCTTAATAATTCCGTTTTAATTTTCCACAATTCCTTTACGCCATCTTCTCCAAATTCCATTAGATTAGCCTGTATTTGACGTCGGTATTCATCCATTTGCCGAATTTTCTGCTGTAACGATGAAACCAGCTCTGCGGCGCCACTCAAATCATTTAAATCGGCAGCGAGTAAAATTGTTTCCAAACGTTCTGTTCGTTCTTTCTTGGCAGGTTCTCGGTACATTAGCAAATCTGCAACCATGTCGACAAATACACAATATTGTGCTGAGGTAGCCGAGAATTTAAACCGTGGGAAATTAATATGACACGAATCAATTCTCTTGTTAAACTTGTCTCCATGTGATTGACCCCATATAGTAGATTCTGAATTGTCATCTTGGTCCAGATCAGAACTTATTATACGTAAATGATTGAATTTTTCATATAACATTGTCGCAGATGTTCGCTTTACAATTCGTTGAAATGGAAATGAACTTTGCTTGTCATAATTAAATAAAGCCTCTACTGGAACCCACGCTGGCCAATTTTCTTTTCCTTTAGCACCAAAATTATTCGCAGTTAATCGTTCAGAGTATTCACTATTGAAATCTTTTTTCCAAGTGAGAAAAAATTGAGTATTATCCAATCCAAAAAATATTCGCGACTTGATCACTTCATTTGCATCTCCCTTTAATCGATCCTCAAGAATAGAAACACTTTTTAATTGTGCCCTTTCAGACGACATGATGATACTAGCCGAAGGGTTTTTATCACTTTGAAAGTTAATCTGAGTGTTGAAAAGCTGTACAAGATAATTTTTCCATAATGAGTACCCAGCAGGAATGTCATCAAATTGATTCATAGACTTTTTACGCGCTATCCGATGACTTTCATTTTCAGTAACATCATCAGCGACTATTGGTACTTCGTTTGGCACCACAAAACTTGTATTTTCCTCCCCGACTAATTTACGCAATAATTCTGCAGCCATATGAGCATCAAATGCCTCTTTATCAAAAGAAGTTGTTGCTGTATTGGAATCAAGTTCTTCGGTAGATAACTTTTCTATTTTTTCGTTGTTTTTCTGTAGATCCCGAATAAGCTTGACAGCATTCATTGACATGTAATATGCGAGACCTTGTTGTTGTTCAACCAAGTCCCAAAATTTATAAATAAGATTTCGTAACGAATTATTCCATAGTACTTGAGCATTATGTATTACGAAACGATGACTAAATTGACCCAGTGAATCGGTCCATAACGGAGCATTATATCCATGAATATTATCCTCTGGCAAACCCTCTTTTTCATCATTATATTTATTGTCAGTTTCATCCCCATTGTCATCGTCTTCATCATCAAGTTCTATTTGCGTACATTGCTGATATCCATTGTGAACATTTGGATCATTGTTAAGACTTTCTTCGAGACTTTCAATGTAATGTTGTATTAAATTTCGCTTACGTAACAAAATTTTGTTCGTTTTTTTAATGAATTGCGACTTTAATTCAACAGTAGGTTAGTAATTAATTCTGAAGTAAAAACAGATGAGAGAATTCAATGATTACCTCATCACTAAGCTCTCTTAAGTCTTGATTCTTTGCATCCGAGACAATCAATTCATCAATATCTTTTAAAAGTTGTGCTAGCTTCAAATTTTCATGATTAATTTGATTCAAACGTTCCTTTAAAAGATAAATTTGAATTTCACGTGTATCTGATGTGAAAATTTATAGATTAGAATATTTTCGACCAATTATTATGAATAAACATCAAAAACTACCTCGTCCTTGACCCATCACACAAACGTGAGCCTCTTGATCCATTTTTTTGTCTTCATCTGTGTCATCTTCTGGTGCATGCTTATAATACATCAATTGTGGACAACGCATAAATGGCAACACGCGAACTTTTGGTTTGACATTTGGTAATGAAGAATCGACTTCCTTATAATCATCTTCATCCACCCATTCTTCATCCTCAGGATTGATCAAGACAAAATCTTCATCCTTGCCCAATTGATCATTACATCCTTTCTCTTCAAATTCATCATCATCTCCACAAAATGAATCCTCGACATATCGCGCAGCGATTCCACGTACATCCAAATTTTTTAGATCCATCTCTGCCTCATGTAACGTCATATCACGAACTTTGACTTTGCCTTCATCTACCTGTACAAACGTTTCTTGGATTTTTTGATGTATATCAATTTTGAAATGTCCAATTTTTCCCTTTAAGCCGACTATTTGTGTCCGTCCATCGGTCCAATCGTCGAGCGCATCTTCTTTATAGAAATAACTCAAGAACAACGGGGCTAAGCAGACTTTATATTTTAACGTATGCAAAAATTTTGGAAGCTTCGGAGATGGGAGTTCATGTGTTGGGAAAAGAGCACCAGTTCGAATAGGTAAAGTCATGGCATTATCAAAAAGAGAAATCCAAGCCAAAGCATGTTGAATCGATTTTGGTGTGACATGTATTGAATTATATGATCCGACTTGCTGCTTCTCACCATTATGTTTATTGCTATTGATAGGATTTGAACTCATGCAATCATCTTCGTCAATCCAAATTATAGGACACATCATACTAAATGACAGATGTACTATATCCGAGCGAAACCCTTTGAAAGAATCATACACCTATTTTTGATTTATTTAATATTAATTATTTGCTTTTGGGAACTAATTTATTAATTTAATATTTGACTTACTTGATTATCAGTAGAAAATGCATATTCAGGGACTCTTGTGATAACTTCGTAATGTGGAATGAAATCGTTGAGACGACAATTACCCTGTCCACGACATCGCGGGCAAGTTCCTTGGTCATTACGGCAACTCCGATGAAATTGACATCCCATTCCATATCTCACACCACCTCCAATTTTCATAATCACTTTAATTAGACCTGCATTAGGCCCGTAATCTACAAGCGTATCTGATGAACTTTGAGTTTTCATAGTTCTAGCCTCCGGATCACGTACCAACTCCTTTCTGAATTTCTTTTCACCTATTATATGATTATCGGCGGATAAACTTCCACTTGCAATCATTTCA
This sequence comes from Ambispora leptoticha, assembly GCA_910591765.1. NCBI lineage: Eukaryota > Fungi > Glomeromycota > Glomeromycetes > Archaeosporales > Ambisporaceae > Ambispora > Ambispora leptoticha. The sequence continues at coordinate 18,124 of CAJVPS010000419.1, forward strand.
GCCAAATCTGGAATTCCTAGTATAAACTCCTCGCTATCCACTTGCAAAAATTCACCAGCATCATTCGAATATCCTAATCGAATATTTACACCATTTCGAAAACATAAGACAAACCCAGATCCAAGGCCAGTAACAAAATACGGGTCCTTTGAACCTTTCGATAAGAAGCGTACATCGCCACCTCCCTTGAATTCCATCATAATTCGGATATGCATCATCAATCGAAGTTTATCCCAGAATCCGACCAATTCCGAAGGATCTGGACTTGGTTTCGTAAAAGTTTCAAATATCCTTGCAATATCCAATATTGCAGGTTGCATAGATATTCCCCATGAAAATACTGTAGTATGAGTGGAATTTATATGAATATTCAAATCAGAATATATTTTTACGGGTGAACATGTCCTAGGCACCAGAATACTGTGAATTCCACCGGATCCATTATATTGAGCAGGAACAACGGTGACAGTAGCCTTTCGAACAACTTCTATCCCGCGAAGTTCCTCTCCTATAACAAGATCTCCATCAAATAACGATGAGTACAATTTTTTAGCTTCGAAGGATTCCATTGAAGGAAGATGTGCTAAAGGAGTGGGATAGTCTCTTATTTGTACCCATGCTTCTTTTAGTTTGCAGTTCAAATGCATCGGGACTAAAAGTGTGAATTTAGTATCTAATGGTAATCCTTTTCCGATTTTGTGCATAAATTGTGGAAGCTGTTCCATAGGAAATGATGGAGTCGAAAGTGTGATTAATGCTCTTTCAATGGTGACTTTTAATAAAGATGGCGGTGATGATGAGGTATCTGTCGTCTTAATTGGAAGTTGATCTTGTTTACTATTATTTTTATTTTTTTTTGCATTTGATTTGGCACGCGTTTCGTCAGCTGCTTTGACGCGTTTAATCCAGTTCCGCGAGTTATACTCGTCCAGTGCAAACCGCGCCTTTTCAATACTAATATTAGCTCGAGGAGAAGGTTGCGTGCGCAAATTTAATCGTGATTTTTTAACATTCGAGTCTGATCCATCATTTAATTCAATAGTTCCCGAACTTGAACCATAATTAGATGAATTACTACTAATGCTACTGTCAATCGAATTTCGTCTTCTCTCGACATTAGATTGCTTCTGTGGTTCGTGAGCTTTAATCGATTCAACTTTTGCATCAAACGCAGCATCTCTTTCTATCCTAGATCTCTGCTCTATTTCACCAATTTTCCATATTAGCCCTAATCGACCTTCAAACGGATCGTCTTCCAATTTAAATATCAAAATCTCAATTTTGAACTGTAAAGTCGGCAGACTAATTGGTCCTTCTTCCTCCGGTTCAAAAGAAATATTTTCTTTATCAAGAATTAATCTTTGATGTAATGTCTTTATGGATTTCACTAAGTTCCCGGTATTATCTAAAATATCGGCCATTATGTAATTGAATGGAATACGAACGTGCGCGGATTCAGAATGAAATCGTATTGTTTTTTCGGAATGTTTCTTGTTAAGAAGATCTAATATCAGGATACGTATATCAGTGAGATTCAAAAGTTCATCCCATAGTGTACTATTCGAGGGACTAATGCCGAAAGTGCGAATTCTTTCTATATTGACTCTGTGATCGATTGAAGCAGATGCAAATCTGTAATTTAATTTATCGACTCTCATGAAAAGATGGAGATTTTCGGGCAGCTCCGTAAAAATGTCTATATAATTGACTCCCAAACTAGTTTCAAATTTAAATTTGATAATTGACGATGAATTTTTCGAAGATGGTAAAGCAGTTGCAGATTTATTATTTGATGGCGTTTTCGAGGCTGTCAGAGGTGATATTAGATGCTTCAAATTCATAGCAGCAACCAATAAACAATAATGATAGAATAATGAGTAATTCAATTTGATTTCTTCAATTTTGACCTTTGATTCGACTATAAGATCGTGTTTTTCATAACCTAAGTACACTAAACAATGTGCTTCGATTTCCTTAATACTAAGTAATGGTCTTGTTGTTTTTAATAACTCCAGATCCCATAACGCCAGTATTGGAATTATTTTGAAGCCTCTCAAAAATCCTCTTATTTGTCCACCCTCTTCTTTTGTAGAATCGAGTTTGTCATCATTCGAAGAAAGCCCAAGACCAGCTCTTTCTTTGTGACAAGCAGTAGGATCATCACACACTCTAGCACCACGATACTCTAATGCGATAGCTTGCAAACTAACATCAAAACCACGCGAAACCAACGGATCAACTACAGAATCCTTTTCTGCAATCTTTATATTTATGGATGTAAGTGAAAAATGAAGCTGAACTGTTTCTGGAATCATTGGTGTTTGCATTATTTCCACGTCAGTAGACGGTGAAGGAGGATGAACAAAGATTTCAGGGTTTTCTTCCTCTAAATCATACACGGAATGGTGATCATTATTTTCTTTAAAATTTTTAATGTCTTTGAAAATGTCACTCAATAAGTTAAAGTCCTTTTTATCGCATAATTTGATTTCTAGGACATCTATTAACCAACTTAAATCCGCCTGCAATGTCTCTTTTTCTAAGACAGGTTTATTTGCTTGAAAACTTCCAAGCGCAGAAGCCACCACGTTAATTTCCCATGAATGATTGCTCAATAAATCATTCTCAAGTGTGTACACACGCATATTTCGCGTTTTCAAACACGCAACCAGATTGTAAACTAATGAAAAAGAAGGTGCGACCCAGCCCCTGCTATAACGTCTTGATGTCTGTTTACTTTGCGATAGATCATTCAGTTCGGCATAGTCACTATTAAAATCCACCAGAATATCTTGAAATCCAAATATAAGAGAAGAATCCTCACTTTCGCCATTATGAACTTGATCATTGTGAAAGTTTGAAATCCTATTGACTTTAAGAGTGGGTCGTAAGATTGAAACTGTAATCACAATTTTGGGAATATCACAATACTGATTCCGCAATTCAGGAGAAGTTGGTAAAGATGGATTGGATGGCAATTCAGAAAGAGGTTTATTTTTTGAACTTATATCATTTTTCAAAGCATTCATAATAACCAAATAAGAAGAAAGATGTTGACAGTCGATTAAAAGTTCTGGAATCAAAATATCAAGAGTCCCAATGAATGAAAATGAATTTGGATCCTCATCGTCTCGAAACTGATCAAATGGTTTTGAGATTTTCATAGTATTTACAACTTTGTCAATGTGCAAGGTTCTAGTTTTACCTCCCGAATCGAATAAATCCGCGTAACCACTAGCCAAGGAGAAATTAAACTCAAATGACAAAATTTTGGGCAATAATTCTGAGAAAAAAATTGATTTTCTATTTCCGGAGGAAAAGATGCTATCATTGTTTGCATGATGATCAAGTTTTTTGATAGAAGTGCAAATCTCAGCGATTGTCAGTTCAAGTCGAATTGGTAAAGAGAACTCGTTATCCAAGCAAATATATTCATATTTCATGTATATTTGTTCGATATTGATAGAGGCCGCACTGAGAAATTCTATTGAAATTTTTTTTCTTCGTGGCTGGACAATTCTACGACCAATAGAAGAATCGAAAAATGCTGATGAAAACGACTTATTTCGCAAATTGCTATTACTACTATTCATTGGTGGTGGTAATTGTGCTAAAGATGTGTTTTGAGACGATGAGGATTGTTTCGCTAGAGATAATTCACCCTTAATCACATTCATCAAGTGCAATATTCCATCTAGTCCAAGATTAATGTCTTTAATATTAACTTCAGGTTCGACGGAAATTAAGCTGATACACGTAGGAGATAAAAAACAGGACAACGTCAATGAAGAGAAATATGGAAGAGATAAAGCGGGTGATGATAATGACTTCTTACGAGAAGTTGATCCGATATCTATTATTGATAACGTACTAAATGTAAGCATGATTCTTAAGATTTTGTTTGAAAACATGTGTCGACTATTTTTAATAGAATGATTCTCTCGATGTGAATTTCCTTGATAATGCTCCTTAATGTTTTTATTGCTGTTGTTATTTTCATTTTCAACATGTGCGAATAATTTCGAGTCTAACATCACCCCCTCCACTCTAAATTGTCCTAAATCATCTACTACCACCTCCACCTCTGTAATTTGTAATGCTATGGTATTAGTCAAAACCGAGAGCACAAATTGAAAAGGGATCACTGAGATTTTCGCCATCGCAAATTTCAACACCCATAAAGAAGACCACCACGCTTTTTGTGGAACGGCGGTTATCAAACTCTTTTGTTGGCGTTGCGGTGCTGGTTGCGCAGTATGAGAATTTATTACTAGCTTTAATGAGGAAACTGACACTTTGACACCTTCGACTGTTAAAGTAAGCCATGCTCCTCTTTGAGCAGTTGACGAACTTGTTGCTGCTCGTCGTCGAGCTATTTGTATATGTATTTTATTGATGGCGATGCTAAATGTGTATTGTTCTTGTTGGGTTCCATTCGGTTGACATTTGTTGGTATACAAAATATCTGATAAAGACAAGAATCCTATAGATCCTACGCGTACTTTAAATTTTTTGTCGATAAAATGTAAGAGAAAGCGGCTACCTAAATATAAAGTAAGGCAAAATACTAAAAAAAAGAGAAAGACTCCTGAAGAAGCCATTACCAAGTGTGTACAGTATCGCTAATACGCGATTTATTATGCTCTTGTTCTCAACTAATTATCGTTATGGCTACACGTAGAAAATGTTACACACGCATCTAGAAGATTGATCTCCATAAACAACAACTATGGCGTCGATCATGTGATTTTTTGGGTATATACTCCCTCCTTATAGACATCTTGTTCCCTAAATATAATGACATTCCCAATTAAACTCACTCCTTATACCGACAATGAATCTTAAATCATTATTTAATGGAGAACGTAGTTTTAGTGCTTATAACAAAATTTTGGATGATGATAGGCAAATCTTTGTAAAGAATCTTTTCGTGCGCTTACGATTATATATTATAATAATAATTAATATATATTAATAAAATTCAACTTCGGAATTTTTTCAGTTATATGAAAATGTCACGTATGATTTGCATAATATAGTAGGCGACAATAACGATAAGCCATCAACATTTTTATATGTGATAGTCACGTGAAAAATAATATTAAAAAAGTTAATTGGCTAGAAAAATCACATGAAATAAATTTGAACTAGAATTTTATATTTTGTTTCTTATAATAAAAAATAATGTAAGTATTAGATATTAAATATATAAGAAATAAATAAATTTATTAGAAGATTTAATACTTTTATAAATTATATAATTTATTAGTTTAATTAAACTTTCTTAAAATATTTTATCAATTAGATTGCAAGATTAGTATATAATGCAAAAATTTCAAAAATTAAATTTATTTTTTAACAAGTTTATCATTTTTATTAAGAATTATTTTATTTATAATAATTAAAAATAAGTTATATTATAATAAAATTATACAAGAAAAATTTTTTATTAAAGTATAAAAGATAATTAACTAAATTATATATCTAATTTTTTCAAAATAAATATTTATTTTAAATTTTTATATTATAATTAATTCTAACTTTTTATTAATTAATTTTTAATTAAATTATTATATAAATAAAAAATTAATTTTATATATTTTAAATAAAAAAAAGAAGTTATATATTTATAAAAATATTAAATCTTCTAATAAAATTAAAATAAATTAAAAATAAGAAAATAAATATATATATATATATTATATAATCATCAATAAATTTGATAGATATCAGATTAGTAATGATCAGTAAATATGCTAATTATCACTGATTTTTTGATTACACCAATCCAAAATCTGCATAGAACTCTGAAAATAGAAATTTTGGAGAAGTATAATCTGAAGAAACTGTAATAATTAGCTTAATTACAGATTATTACAGTTTTTTGGACAGAAATTAAATAAATAAATGATAAAAAATTGATTATATACATTATCATTTATTTTTTTTTGAAGTTTACTACAGGTACAAATTTAACTTTAAAATTCTTTGTCTATTAGTTTTTTAAAACATATATTTATTTAATAAAAAAAGATTTTTTTTGTCAAATCTTGACATAATATGTACCTCTTGTTCTATAGATTCTATTAGAATTATATTATATTCTTTAGTATAGTATAGATAAGAGCAACCATACTTTTCTGATTCATTTAGCATAATATTATACTAACAAACTATAACAAGATTATATAGATTCTTTGTTGATTCTTAAAAAAATCATAGAAAGAGCAATACCTTTTGGAAGGAAATATGAAGATTAATTCATTTAAAATTGCTAAATTTGAAATTATATTTTACTATTCTTCAAGTTATATTTACCTTTTCATATCAAGTATCTTTATCTAATCTATAATGGCTTTGATCTTTAGCTGAAATTACTGTAATATTACTAAACTACTCTTTGTCATGAAAATTTCCAGATATTCTTAGAATTTTATCACTTTCCAAATGAACCATGTCATAAATTTTTATACAAAAGTCTTTGTTTTTGGACTTTTGTGATAATATATTAAGAAAAATATCTAATATAGTAATTATGTATGATAATTCTTCAATGAAGTTTGGATGTGATGAACTCTCTAAATTCTTCAATAAAACCACTTTTGTTTCAATAGTATCCAAAGATAATTTCTATAATATCTTGCCAAATCTCATAGTTTTATGATAAACTATCTTACTCATCATTAGAGCTAATTCTTTGTATTTTACTTATAAGTATAATTTAGAATTTATAACAAATTGATTATAATTAACATACTTGACTTACTGTATTTACTATCTGCTACATGATATTTTTTCTATTTAATAACTGGTATGGATTTTTCACATATGATTTGTAAAGTGTTTCATATATTTCTATCAAGAGACCATTCAAGATATTATATTTATGAATTATCAGAATCACATGATAGTGTCAACTATGTAATTTAAGAAAACTACATTCCATAGTAGATAGTGATGAGAAGATTCTCTTAAATTTAGTTAACCAGTTAATCATAAGAATCTGTATCTATTTTTAAAGTCCATTATTAGTTCTTTAAAGTTTAATTGATTTTGTTTTATTTTATCTCAAATTCTTTTAAATCATTTTCAGTAAATGA
>CAJVPS010000420.1:0-25208 GCA_910591765.1 Ambispora leptoticha
TTATAGAATAGAGAGATCTTATTTATAAGAAATGAAAAAAATATAAAATATGAATAAATTAATAATAAATCTACAATTAAAATATATATAGTTAAACAGAATTAATTAATTTAATTCATATCTCTAGAGAATAATTAATCATAATCCAATAATTAATAATATAATAATAATAATATAAATAATAAATAAGAAGAATAAATAAAAATATAAAAAAATATTAATAATAAAAGTAATTAAAAATATTAATAATCTAAATTAATAATTATAATATATATAATAATCATCTGAATAATAATATACTAAATTTAGATATATTAAATACATAATAATCATTTGTATATCCAGAGTGAAATTGATCTTCTTAAAAATATAATATAAAGCTAATCTATAATACAGATAGTGCAAACTGAAGATCTAAACTAAAAGGATTTAAAAGAAAGATAACTTAATTAAAATTATTATAATAAGTTATAAAGCTTATTTTTATTATAGTTTTATTAAGTAAATCAGTCAAAATTTGATATAAGAATTTAATACTTTATATAATTAAAATTTTGATTATATTATTATATAAATTCTTATAATTAGAATATAAAGTAATTAAAAAATTTTGAATTTTTATTTTTTAATATTATTAATAATTGTAAGCTATTAATTATAAATTTTAAAAGTTAAAAATTTGCTTATTCTTATTTATTCTTTAAGAATAAATAAATTATTGTATTATATTCTTGAATTATTTACTATCTTATTTTCTTAAATAATATATTTTTTGTTATAAAATAAATATGATCAAGATAATAAATATAGAAGAATATAGTAATATTAAAGAAAAAATATATTATATTCTATAACTTTATATTTAGTATTCTATTTATTCTTATTTCTATCAAATTATTTTTATATTTAGCTTATATTTAATATTAATATTTTTTTTGTTTTATTAATATAGATATTTATAAAGATTAAGTAATAATTATTAATGTAAATATTCATAAAAAATGGAAAGTAATTGGTAAAATAACTAATAATATATATTTATCTTTAGTATTAGTATTACTTTTTTTAAAGTCTTTAAAATTATTAAAGTCTATTATTATTAACTTACAAATTTGAAGTTATTAATTATTAAATATAGAATTATATGAAAAAAAAATAAAATTATATTTCATTTATAATATTTTGATCTATAATATTAATATTAATAATATTTTAATTTGTGATAATTTTGTTCTAATTAATAATATTTTTATTTTATATTAATTTTAGTTTGTAATAATTTTGTTTTTATTTATAGTATTTTGATTTATGATAATAATTTATTTTGATTTGTAATAATTTAATTATTATTATTATTATATATAATTTATATAATTAATATGATTAGTTCTTGATATGAAAATTTAAACTCTATTCTAAAATTTTTATTAATAGAGTCATAAGAATAAAAAGATATAACTTAATATTTTATTTGATATTTATTCATATTATTATTATTTAATAAATATAATTATATAATTATATTCAAGTTGATTTATTATTATTATTATCTTTATCATTATATATATAATTATAAAACTAATAAATTCTTATTTAGCAATGATATCTATATTTAGAAATGGTTAATTATATAAGAAATCTTTAATTAATTAACTGGTTAGAATTACTAGTTACAGATAAATAAAATTTAGCCCATATATAGTTAAAAGCATGAATAAATAGTACATATAATTAAAAAAATAAAATATAATATCATTTTGCTTAACTTGGACTTTATTATATCAAACTGATGGTATATTTCTTTTGTTTATTTCCCCCTTTAAAATAAATATAGAAATATATAAAAAATACAACAAAACAAAACACATCTCCTATAAATAAAATATACTTATGAATTCACTCTTTTATCTTGTATATTTAAAATTATTATGGCACATATTCCTGTCAAAAAAAGATTCCAAATTTACACTCTTCTTAAAGAAGGATATTCTTCTCATTATATTACAAATCATGAAAATATTTTCCAATTCTTCATTATTACTCCTAATATCTTTAAAGGTTTACCAAAACCAGTTCATTCAAAAATTTTTACTGAATGTGATGAACAAAATATTATATAGTTTTTTCACTGCAACATTTATCCAAAAAAATAAAAACTGATGATAAAATTGATATCAGTACAAGCACAATAAAGCAAACTTTACATCATAATGGTTTTTCTTCACAAATTAAGTGAAAAAAACCATATCTCAAAAAAACAAATTAAATTCAATATTTAAATTTTGTGAAAAAATATTATCAGTGGACTATTAATGATTGGATCAAAGTCATCTGGTCAGATGAATCAAAATTTATGATTTTTAATCCAGATGGACATGAATTTTATTGAAAATATGATGACAAACCTTTGAAAGAGCATCATGTGAAACCTGCAGTAAAATTTGGGAATGGGAATATAATGGTTTGGGGTTGCTTTGGATTTTTCGGCGTTAGTAATATCATATGCATTTATGGTCATATGGATAAGAATTTATCTCATGAAATCTTTAAATGATGACATTTTAGGAACAATCCAGTGGTATGAAATTAATAAAAATGATGTTGTCTTTCAACAAGACAATGATCCGAAACACATGGCAAAATCTATGTACGAATGGTTTGATGATAATGATATCCGTTTGCTTGATATTGGCCTGCCTATCTTAACCCGATTGAGCATCTCTGGAATGAAATAGATCGTTGTTTGAGAAAGTCATCAATTGGTATCCATACTCAAGATCAACTCTAGGATGCGATACAAAAAATTTGTATCGAAATTGATAATGCATTTTTAATGAAGTTAATTGAAAGTATGGAAGAACGCATTCAAAATGTAATGCAAAGGATGGCTATACTAGGTAGTAATTAAAATTGGGGATTAAATTTATTTAATTTATTGATTTTATTTTTATTTTTCAAAACGATCAAAAGAAACGGATTGATGTAAAATGTGGTTTATTTTTTTTAAATGTACGACATGAAAAATAAATACGATACAATGTTTTGTCTATATATAGGCATTAAAATGAGCCTATTTATATATTGATTGATGTTGTATATGAAACGTTATTAAATCGTGAAATTTATCGTCCGGGTGATGCAATACTTTTGAGCGCCACTGTAAAGGCAGAAAGTCAACCTCTGAAACGTTATGCTCTAATCAATAAATAAAAATAAATCCTTACCTGTAAATATTCTTGTAATAATTATTTTTCCCTTTATTTTGATTATCTTCAAACCTTGCGAACAAGTAGTGAATGACCTTCACCAACATAATCCATAACTCTCTTTTGTCCAACTTCTGATGTTGAACATTGTAGTTTTTAGTTAACTGGGTCGTTGCTCCCGGAGTAACTTTTGTAACTTACGTACTTATCAGAAACCTTCTCGGAACCTTTTCGTAATCTAGTTTAGACTCTGGTAATCAGAAACCTCCTTTTGTACTTCGTCTAAGAAAAATAATAAATATTTGTAAAGTTGATTTGCGTACAAATCACCACGGGAAACCTTTAGAACAATAAAGAACCCTTATAAACTATTCAGTCTTGTTCTTAATCTTACCTTGCTGTACTTATCCACTAAATTCAAATAAGATATGATGATTATTAAATGTGGCGTCCCATAGTAGGACTGTTATGTCTGACTTTTACAGTAGTCCAATGTAGGCCGAATCCCGCTATAATGATTCTCGACTTCACTTGTAATTGATAAATTCATTGGTTTTAGTTGAGTTATAAAGTAAATATGAATTAATGCAATTATTCTTACGCCATACACGCCATAAATGTGACACACATTTCAAATGGATTGAATACCACATACTCGCGAAGATCGCATCTTTAAAAATAGCCATCTGTTTCGAAAAACGCTCATGTCCGAAATAACGCGTACCCATACAGTGCATTAAGAAAGTCTTTGGACAATTTTTTGTAATTTTATGTATAAAAATTTTATATTAACAATATCAAATTATATAAAAAAATAGCTTGGTTAGGAATCTAAAAAGTCAGAGATTTATTATACATATATTTTTAATTATCTGATTCTAAAAAAGTTATATATGTACAATTTTGTTATACAAAATTGTCCAAAGACTTTCTTAATGCACTGTATAACAGTAGATTTATGTTATGTGCACACATTTTTTTGTTTGCAGAATATAGTTGGTTTCGTATCAAATACGCCAACATATACATGTAGTTCGAAAATTGAACAATTAAAATCGGTATTAAAGACATCCTATCGGAATAATGAATTTATATCGGAGGTAATAGTTGATTGTAATTTCGTAAATTTCCTGACGGATCCAAATTTCGAAAATGCGTTGAATACAACGTTATTTATAAAGAACCAAGAGTTCGCTTTTTTAGATTAGGACAATTCGTGACTCAGACTCAGAAAATCGACTCTATATTCTAAATAACGTACATGGGCGTACTCGAAATAACGTGCAGATGGATATTCTTTCGCGAGTAAACTCATAGAATTTATAATGAAATATTTGGACAAATTATTTCCTTGTTTTCTTTCTAATTGTTAATACTGGACGGCAAACGACATCCACTTTTAAGCTAGTTTGTACAAAATATTATAAACAAGTAATTATATAAAAACCCTCTTGTAGATTGATAGCTTTTAGTAAACCAACATTTCTGTAAGAAGAATTTTAATTTTGAAAGATTTCTAAAATCTGAGTTGAAAAATTGTTGTTCACTATAAAATAAATCATTGATTGCCTAATAACTGTACATGATTATCGAAAAAAATGGATATCGATATCTTTTTCCCTGTTCCTGTTCTGTATTAATCGATCGATCAACTGCATGTAAATGAAAACTTATACATATTAATATCGATATATTAACTGTATTTATTTTATCAATGGTAATTTTCGAACGCTAACCTATTTTAATGCGTAGTAAGGATCGGGACCGATTGAATAAAAATTCAATCTAGTCTATGCTCTTAGTGATAAGCCTTAATTTAATTAATTTAAAAATAATTGTGCATGTTTATATAGCGACTGACTGCATAAATGATTCATTTTGGCTACCTCACGAAGTTTTATAATAATTAATGATGGTTCAGAAAGCCAACTCACAATTATACTTTTGATTTTGATTGTTTAAGATTTAAGATTGATATTTCAGGACAACTATATGTTCAAAAAATAATAGGCTATAACATCTCTGTTCAAATTCCTTTAACTATTACATAATATTTGCATATAATACACCGAGTATTTTACATAGAACTTCCTATGAAAAGCATAGTTTGAGGGGAACAATATAGTTACAGTTAAATGATTCAATATATGAAAAGGAAGTCTATTTATAAAGTTCGCGAACCATTTTTTTATAACCAAATAAAGTTAGGCAAAAGATAAAAACGTTCGTATCAGTTCGCCTTTCTAGAAACATTAATATTACCCTATCCCATATATCAATATTACACAAGGAATTTCATTGTAGAATAAATACGGTACATAAACAATGTTCTTTGTTAATATTAACCATGGATTCTGTTTGGCATATTAGACATATTAAAAGATATTATAAATGAAGTTGATTGGCCTTTAGTTTTGCAAATTTTTTTTGCAAGTAAATAAAGATAATTTACCGATAATCTGTGAAATCATATTAAACAAAATCGGTTAGTCTACAATTAAAGTTTTGTTACAAGAGAATGAATATACAATTTTGAGTTCGCTCATTTGCTATCTTTTGTCCAGACTTTGGGGGGTATTTCTTAGTATGTATTTATTATGTATGATTTTGTTCGATATAGAATTTTATTTAGTAGCTTCTGAGCATTAACTTGAAGTATAATTGATTGTCTTCATTGGGATGTATCAATTTTTAAGTGCTATGTAATACGAATACGTATAAATCGTGCTAAACCGTAAAACTTTATCTGATGAGTATTATTTAAACTCTAACCTAATTAGAAATTGGTAAAAGAAAATAAATATTCGTAAGGGAGTGGGCTGTATTCGAGCTCAAATATGTTGCTATATTTATTAGGTCATCTGTATCCTAAGAATATGTAATTTGATTTAATCAACATTTATTTATTGTTGTCTAATATTTAAATAATAGATATTGGAAACTTACCATTTGCGAAAAATCAGGATTGTTTTTGATTGAACTTTTGTTTATATTGAAATCAGGAGAGACATCAGAATTGTTTATGTTTGCAAGCTGATCGACTTTATTTGCTATTTGTTCAATTCGTTTCTCCAAAAGCGCCAAATATTCATTGGATTGATTGCAATTTTTACAAGGATTTTTATTTTTGTTGTTGTTATCGTTTCTGCGGTTTCTTCTCCTTAATGATTGGTATTTTTCGTTTTGCACATAGAAAATATGCTTTTTCCCAGTTGTATCAATTTTTCGAATACAATCTTTTTCATGTATGGACAACTTTGCAAGTGTCATTGTTATTATTAAATATTTTAAAGAGTAAAATAAGATTCTTATGATATGGAGAAATTCAACTTAAACCTATTTAATATTTGCTCAAAATTGAAGTCAAAATTATTATTCACAAAAAGTATGAAATAACTTCCTTCGAGTTTTTATAAAAAATTTTTTCACAATAGATTCGGAGATTATTTTCGTGTACCGTTATGGTGTGATTATTAAACAGGAGATTGATCGATAGAATACAGATTACATAATCTTTTTTCTTAAATAATACTTTTCGTTTTATAAACAAAAAACTCATTTTGACGAAATCTATATACGTCAGCGGCGCGGGCGTCGAAGGAATATAAGATTAATTGGTTATTAAGATGCATAAACGGAACAGAAAGGTGATTTATAATTTTTTTATTTGTTGAAAAAGATTCTCATTGTTTGACAAACATTCAAAGACGGTTGAATTACGTTTTATAATTTTTTATTTCTTTGTTGAAAAGAAGCTTCTCATTGTTTAAACATCCATTCAAAAAACGGTTGGCTGTTTTAATCATATTTGATTCTTTATAAATATGGCGTAATAAACAAACAAAAGAATATAGAGGTCAAACAAAGAATATATAGGCCAAGAGAATTAAATTATTATATTTAAAATGTGACGTGATAAAAAGCGGCCAACATTTTTTTGCAATCGTTAATACACCCTATTTATAATTGTGCTGTGCAATGAAGAAGTATCAGTAGTTTTTTATAATTATGATAGTCTCACTATCTTCATTGACCCAACCCTTAATATTTTCTCATTTAAAAAGGATGCTATTATTATTTTAAGTATTTCATAATAGCATCAAATAAAATAACACTTGAAACATTTACATTATTTTAAAATCTTAACTCACTTCATATGTAGGCGCTTAGGCTATTTGTACATCATAATTATTGTGAATTTTCTTGGCTGTATGTTGAATCGGAGTTACTCGGAATATAGCTTTTTATAAATATTCGATATTCCTCATTCCTGATAAACTTGATAAAGTTACAAGTTTATTATTATTACCTTTATATTGAATAGACAAAAAATAATTCTTCATCGCAGTATAATATGATATATTTATTTACCTACATTCATGTATATTATCATACTGAAGAATTTTAGAATTAAGTCAATGCATGTAATGATTTACTATTTAAAAGTTATATCTTAAATGATTATTTACCACTAAGTAATTTTGAAAAAGTCTTTTACTTTGATGGCTTTAAGAATAGATTGTCCAGTTTTTCGGAATGCAATACGCCAAGATATTGTATCAAAGATTTTACTGCATCAAAAATACCGTAATTTGCCATTTAAAATATCTCCTACAGTATCATACCCTTTATGAATAGTATCCATGGGTAGAATGTAAATCTATCATTTATATATACCTCACACCGAGCAATGTATCCTTCCGGGTCATAAATCGGATTTTGGCTGGTGAAATGTAACATACTTGAGGTATTCTAGACGGCAAATTACGGTATATACGCAGGTCAAAAAGATTTGGTTTCATGGCTAAATAGTACAGAAAATACTGCTTTATTATTTGTATATTATTTTGCAACCACAATTATGACATATAGGTACCGAAATAACGCCCGATTCCTATACGTTATATAGAAAATCAGGCGTGCATGCAGTGTTGTCATTGGTCAGTTTTTGATGAAAGTTGGATAATTTTTAAGTAAAAAAATGAATAATATCTTAAAATTTATTATGATAATTGGCTTGAACAACCTAAATTAAAATGTTTAAAATTTAATACTATGTATAATCAATAATGTTATATATTTTTAAAATATACAAGAGTTTGGACAGCTTGGACATGAATAAAAAATGGCTTGGCATCAAAAATGTACCTGCATACAAGTATGCATACATGTATATCGATACGAAAATTTTATCATTACATGTATCAGCATGCATTCCATCATCACAATGGCAGACATATGCTATGACTTTTATATAAACATGGTCACCTGTCTATCTATGGTATGATAGATCAACTGACTATAAAAATCATGTAATAACCGGTATATAATCGCTTATTTGGTCTCGTTATCGTCATAAGCTTGGGTCACATCTCTAGTCAGCATCTTCTTTTATTTATAATATGCAGTAAATTATTGTGATATTGATTCTGAGAATTTAAATCGAGTCATTAATTCATACATTGACAAAGATATGCCTTTTTTATCTTACTAAAATGATTTGATTTGCTTTTAAGCTTAGAGAAGATATCGGATATAATATTTATGTATTTATGACTTTTGTAATGCATTAAACTCTAAGAAACATTTTATTGCAAATATGAAATAAATTATTTAACTTCCATTCAATTGTTCATCGATAAATTAAAACTTCTTTCTTCAAATAACTATTGAATATTTGCATAAATCTTAAATAAATAAAGCGATAATCAATTTTAAAAATATGCATTGAAGATAATATTATATTTATACGTCTTAAAAGTGTTTTCCTTTGGTTCTTTGCCCTCTAAGAAAGTATGATTTGTAGACCCTCATAACCATCTGTTATTTTTGCAGGCAATTATAGTAGTTTTTACGAGGCGAAAGTCACTATAATCCGTTGCAAATTACAAATAGATGCAGTGAAAAACTCTTTAACATTTTTTAGAGTTTTTAAATAACCCAAATCCCTCTTGAGCTGAAAATTGAAATTAGCATTAGAAGTAAGTGCCTACCAAAAACACTTCGGTGTTTGCGAAAACTTGTAATCACTGTAATTTGTAACAGATTACAGGATTTTTACAAGGGGAACCCTTGTAAATTTTATAGGATGATTTTTCTTATAGGGTTGTTAAATTGGTTGAGTTTAATGTTTGCTTTCGCAACGAAAAATCTCGTGATTACAGAGTAATGCAAAGTTTCTTAATTCTGTATTCTATCAGTAATGTAAGCGAAAACTTAAAAATGATTATTAGTATTTTCCCCATAACGCTAAAATAAAATCTAACGAAATTGAGGCAGGAAATTTTGGTTTGAAGAAATAGTAGTAAAGTGATAAATAACTTTTTAAGATATTATCTTTAAAAACTCAAGCATATTGTTTAAATTATTTTTATTCGTAAAGATTTTTCAATAAAACAGCGAAGCAGGAACATTAGACTTATTTATATACAGTTGCTTTTATTTAAGACGAACTAATAGTTCTGGTAAAAAAAGAATTCTATATAGAAAATTACTATGTTTATATAGAGTCCGTTATTCTTTTAAACTGAACTCATTAAAATTCATATAATTTAAAATTTAAAGCTCGGCTACGAATTAAAGAATATCGGTCTAAAGAGAGTCAACTGTATGCATAATCATTTAAGGATACACTCGGCGGAAGAAAGTCACCGGACACTTTACAAATCACATATTTTTAGCATATTTGTTGGTCTGATTCGCATAATTTCGCTATCATTTGATTAATCTTGACTAGACGAAGTAAATGGTGATAAATCACGTGAATTGAATCATTGGACACTGAAAATTAACTTCCCATTTTTGCATCCAAAACTTGATCATTTACTTCGTGGCGTGATATTTCGGCATCCAGTGGTCCAAAACATGTTATTTTTATTATCATTTGATTTAACTTGACTCGATGCCGAAATATTACGTTCCGAAATAACGATTAATTTTATTATGGAGATTTCCAACCTGGTAATCAATTTTCATCAATTTGTTGGCAATTAATTGCTAACTAATCTGATAATTACCATCAATGCTTAACAATTAGATAGGAATGTTGACATTGTCAACAAATTTTAAAGTCTGGTGATGATTTTATTGCCATGAATTCAATTCAAATATTTATTATTTTTTCAATAAATAATGTGCAGTTCATATGACAGGTGATATAAAAACAAAATCTCTCAGAAAGATATCAAAACACACCAAATTGACCCTCATCATCACCGAAGCTCAATTTAATTGAGCATTTATGAAATAAATTAGTGCATTTTATCAAAAAACTGGTTTGAATGCAACAAATATTTACAAAATTTTACACAGAATTAAAAAAAATGTAAAGCAAATTCTAACAGATTTATATGACCAATCAAAAAATGTCACACATTCAGATATATATTAAAAATTAGTATAGGTCAGCAAGATATCAAATGTTAGCTGTTACATATAGTTGGTAAAGTGTCCGGTGACTTCCTTCCGCCGAGTGTATATTATTGATGATCTCCCGTTAACTGAATTCTATCCTTGATTCTAGTAATTACATCGCATCGTTTGTATAGAAAATGCACTAAATATTTTCTTCTATTCATAAACCTTTTTTAAAAATCTTTATTGGCTTTTTTCTTATTATATTGCTTTGAATTAGACATCAAAGGTCATGCTTCTCTTTAAATATATGACCAAAATCAAATAAATGTTGGTTTGTTTTATATAACTAAATTACAGGAACCAGGTTTTTTAAGAAAAATAAAAACAAAATACATAATGTGAATTTATCAAAGTAACAAATGCAATCTTAGTATTTTAAATAATTTTTATATTCAATAATAATATCAGTTACACAATTTTGCATAGAGGTTAGACTTTTTCTAACTCGAACTTTTCGCTTTTACGATATTTCAGAAATGCATTAACAAGTGTTGAAGTCGTGATATTAAGACTCACTTAAAATTCAGTATTTGAATCATTCTGCAAAAAAATCTTTGTACAATGGTGTAAATATTTATACTAAATGTCAAGATTTAATGTCAAAAAGAAAAAAGATTTTTATAAAATTTTTGTCTTTACAAGAAATTCAAATTTTTATTATTATGTACTATCATGTTAAACTGAAGAAATTTGAATTTTAACAGTATCAAGGTCGAAGTTTTTTATAGTAAGAGAAGAGATAAACGAACGGTATCATAATAAACAGGGTTAAGCATAAAGAATTTCATGTAATAATATATGTCATAGCAGAAAAAGTATACGTTGCTTTTTCCTCCATCCTCAGATCAGAAAATGCCTTTATATCGACATATAGAAAATAAAATTGCAATATTTTACTGTGAATTTCGATCGAGATCATAATGTAAAGCAATCATATTTTTCTAAAAAGATAGCTTTTCAATTATATCAATTTCGATGGCATGGCTTACATTTCTTAAACTGCTTCGACTGAAACATTCTATAATTATATCACTAATTTCACACCTGGTTTGTTGAGCAGTCATTAAAGACAACAATAATTCTATAAATATATTATATGTCCTGCTTACTAATTTGTACATCTGCTTGCTGAAGTGGTTATTAAAGAAAACTTATTTTCTTAATAATACAAAGTATCCAGCTCTTGGACAATTTTGGACAGTTTAGAGAAAATTTATTAGTAATTTAATTATATACAGTGAGGGACAGCATAAGATATCCAATACTGCGCCAAAATGCCAATTTTTTATTGCAGATCTTTTATATATTAATTAAACTGACCAATCAGAAGCAATTAAAAAATTTTTAAATGTATGAATATTTATTTTTATATAATAAATGTCAAATTTTCAAACACATATAAAATTTAAAGTGTTATAACTTTTTAAAATTATAATTAACAAAAAAATCTGTTTTATAGCTTTGACAAAAATCAACAGATCTGTAAGAGATTTTTGTTAAAATTGTTTGTTTTTGAGTTATAGCACTCTTTATGTTACATATAAATATTGGATATCCCTCACTATAGATATTTGGACAACATTTTTGGTCAAGTGGCAAACCTTGAAAGTATCGTTCAAAAGAAAATAAAAAATCAAATGACACTAAAATTTTTTTAGATTACATAATTAATGTTCTTAATCGATATCCTTGCATTTCATTTAGAATCTATTTCATTTTGTTCATTTGGTAAAATACTCGAGATCTTCCCTATCGGGAATATCCCCACACAATCAAATCCTAAAGTTCGTTTTGTTTAAATGCATGATAAATTTTTATGCACGCCAAAACGCCGATGACAATTACGCGTACATGTATCCCAGTGCATGAGATGTCAAAATTGAATGAGATGTACATGTACAATATATGGTATGAGCGGGAGTGCGATGATCTTATGCAAATTCGGACTACATGTATAGCAAAAATTTGCTCAGGTGACAATATTTATGTTATAAATTAGAGAATTTGATACCGTATAATTCTAACAGGAGAAGAATCTACCAAATTAGTTAAATTACAGGTTTTCTTGTGAGAATTCACCAGCAGAAAAAGCAATCTGGGCTCTGAGTCAGAGACCCTTCTATATAGTAATATTGGTACAAATCTTTTCAATGAAAAAGCAAAGCAAATCATTTAAGTTACAGAAATTTGAATTCTATTTTTAATACAGTATGTATAGAAGCGAAACATTGTCAGTTTATACAATATTAGAACATTAATATTTAATAAATAATGCGAGAACACATATTTTTCATTATTTAATATCGCTTAGCTTTGATTTTATATAAAAGGACTTCGAGTTCTTATCGATAAAGAGTAAAAAACTCTAATATCAAAAAAAAAATAAAAATAAAAATGACAAATACAAACCAAGTGTTCGATAATAATGATCATAACGTTCTATATCATTCTTATTCAGTCAACGAGATTGCTACTCGACTTGATGAGTTGCACCAAACGGGACAGCAATATAACATACCCACTAATATTTGGTTTAATTTTGTTGAAGGATCCGATTTTTCGGTATTAAATGGAATAAACATTTTATTTGATCCAGATCCCAGCTTTGCCTCTAACATTCAAATAATTGAGGTTGAATTCATACCTGACTTACAACCTAATAATCATCCAACAATTGATAATGAAATGCTACAGACAGGCGGGGATATTCTAAGTACAACGTATATTGTGAGTAATTAAATCCGTATTAACTGAAATTTAAAATTCTATAATTTAATTCTTATTGTTCTTTATAATTTCTGTCTTGTTGAATTAAGATTTTTTCTCTTTAATCTTAGTTTTTACCATATTCCACGTTCATTATTTTCTAATTGTTTGATTTCATTAGAGATATTTATTATATTCGTTCTTTTTATCTCTTACAATGCAGCGACTTCATTTGTCTTTTTTTCAGTCTTTTTGTATCGTCGTTCGCAGTTTTTATGCATAAAATGTTTGATTATTTGAATTCTATTTTTTTCCTTTGTTTTTTAAATATTATTTTTAAAATTGCGTATATCTTTCTGTGCCAATATGCAATTTTACTAATCTACAATTTATAAGTTGACGTGCGAATGGAGACAAAATTTAATTTATATATAAATTAAACAAAATCTTTATAATTTTCAAAAACTAAAAAAAATACGCCTCATTGAAAAATTCATTGTAGAGCCTATTAAGTTATGGGTATATGTTGCCTGCAAATATAAAAAATACGAAAATTTAAGAAAAATTTGCTATATTTCAAGCACCTGTAAAAAGTTACATTTTTATAGTTAACAGCTTATGTAAAAGATCGTAAATTCCTTAATATAAAAACAGACTTTATAAATATTTTACATATGCTATTTACAAAGTTGTGCGTCTATAACCCTGTAAAAAAAGGCATTTGCCAATTTTACGAATATGAGTGTCGGCTTTGTGTGTTACTAGACATTATATAAATTCTCTACTAATTTTGTTTTTACTTTGTTAAGTCATTCGATCAAAAACGCCTTTTATATCATCAAGACGCGTATTAAGAATTTCGATATGCTGAGAACTCAAAATCGTAATACTTATAATCTGTGGATTTTTGAGATTTGTTGATTTGACGTTATGGCGGATAGCAATCACCTTTTACTTGAAAATATGTTTTTCCAGTTGCATCAATCTCGTTGGTATACATTTTCTTAATAGCACTGGTTTTATAAAATAGTTTTTGTTGATTTGTTGATTTTCATTTTTGATTAATGAATTTATAAATTTTAAAAAAATTGTAATATTCGAGACTTAATTTTCGATAATTTATTTGCTTTATTAAATAATTACTAAACTATTTATTACAAACAATGCTTAGATGTATTAAAATTATATTTTCATTATATTTATAGGGAAATTAGTTAAAAAATTTTTTAGCCTGGAACCTCGTTTATTTTTAGGATAGGATTACATATTTATGCATCATACTTGAAATTAATTTAATCTGCTCATTCTTTGAATTCTTTGAACAGATCCTCGCATCAATTGAAATTTAATTTCTTTTACGCATTTGGGGATTTCGGGAGTCGGAATTTTAGTATTTCGGGATTTTTGCTAAGTCAGGATTTTGGACGTTGGGATGTTGGGAATCGGGATTTTGGACTAGATCCGATGATGCTAAACAAAGCAATAATACTGTTGTCGTTGCAACGTGATTACGAAAGTTCTGGAATAATGCGAAGATCTTAACCTTGTATCCCTAATTTAATAACTATCAACCTCACGGCTTGGTCTATTTTTTATGGTTAAGAGTTAAGGTTTAATAATTTATGTGTCTGATACGAACTCTGACAGTTCATAAGCCCAACAAACTAAATCCCGAATAATCGGGCATCCAAACGCATGGAAATACCAAAATTAGAGGTCTAGTACGTCATGTGAGCCATGTCCAATAGGGTGCGCAAATTTTTTGATCAGCCCGGCAAAACAAATCCAAAACAAGATATGAAAAATGAATATTACTCGAAAACCAATGCCTAAATCTGTCTTGGAATATTAATAAAATTGTCGGGACTGCAATTTTACATATAATCTTGTCTCTGCCCTAACCGTTACCCTTACCCAGACCTTATAAATCATAAAAGTAAACTCAGAGGATTGATCACATGATTGACTACGCCACATAAGGTAATCGCTTGCACATGCATAAGCGTCGTTATTAAAATTTTCCGATTGGTCATGATAGATACATAGAAGATCTATTTGTAGCAATTGGTGCATCAATAAAGCGGAGAAAAGTTGCAGATAAGATTATTTTTATGATTTTATAACTCACATTTGGTAATTCAACAACGCCAAAATCATAACGTCTTTTTTATCTTCATATTAAATTGATATTTCAATGTTTAACTATTTATGTAATGTGTTTTAACAGAAACCAATAAAATACGTCAAAAAGTAACTCCACATCTGTTATTAGTGCAAATATACATGCGAATAGAAATGATGCAGCGAATGAGATTGCACGCAACTAACATAATTGAAGTGCTTACATGCAACGATATTAATATAGGAATTTACTAACCTACTTCGAGTAATTGGTGTTTATATTCAATACTTCGTAAATTTCGCAGGAGTGCAGTGAAATTTATAAAATATGCAAATTCTGATTTGATAATACTCTGAAAACAATAAAGCATTATATACGTCATTTAAATTAGTATCCCAAGAATTACGCAGAATTCAAATTAATAATCTGCAAAAGTAAATCAACGAAAACCTCTCTTATTAAAGAGATTAAAATAAAGAATTTTTATAGGTTGAAAATATTCATCAAAAAGTGCATGCAGTAGAAATAAATAGTTTCATAAATTTAAAAATAGGTATTCATAAATTTCTTTAGAAAATTATTGCATGAATAAAGAGTAAAAAATGAAAAAGTTAGATAATAACTTAAATTTTATTATATAAGAATATACGAAAGAAAAGCATCAAAAGAAATAAGTTAAATTTACATTATGATGCAAAAAAATAATTAAATCCTCAATCGAAGAAACTTACATAACTGTGTAGTACATATATCTATTTGTTTATAAATACATGTAGTCTCTTTTTCCACATTTCTTTATTTTTTTCATATTTCTTAATTTTTTTTATTATAAAATGGTTTTATCGCAATTTTCTGGCACAATGCAAAATCTTAAAAATAAAAAATCCAATGAAATAGACACAACCGGAAGAAGATATATATTTACAGTGAAAGGAGCTGCTTATCCTCAAGCACGACGATTGAATACTAAAAACTCAACAAATTGCAAATTCTGTAATAAAGATAATCAATGCATAGACATTCTTGAATCTCGTCTAAACAACATAGATAATATAATCGATAGTTTGACGGGAATTATTCCAAGGAGCCAAAATAGCTCTGATTTGAATAAAAATTATTTTTCGTCAAACTTAAATGGAATAGACCTTTCAACTATTGTAAGTAACTTGAAAATTTACAAAAAAAGAAAAGCCATTAATTCATTCTTTATTTTTAGGATATACAGAATCTACTAATGATTTCAAATAATATTGGATTTGGATTATACGACATTCGGAATCATAATACTCCAAAAGTATGAGAAAGAACGAAAACATTTGGAATTTTAATTTTTCGTGTAATTATAAATCACAAAGTACATAGAAATAGAATTCTAAATATAGACATACTATTATTGAATTATTTTATTCCATAACGATAACATATTTCTGTTTATCTCATATTACGTATTGCATAATAGATAACAGTGTAATAACGATAACTTTGCACATGTACATGTGGAATGCAACAAGAATGAACGTACCGATACGAATGTAGTTTATTGTTAATTTTATTCATTATTTTGTAATAGATCAACATTTATTATCTTATTTACGCAATTAATTCTATTTATAAAATGTTTGTAACCATATGATAGGAATATACATGTAGCACATGTACATAATGTTACACAAGAAGTTCCGAGATTCGCAGAATGCTGATATTTAAATTTGCAAGTGTAATTACAGAAACGAAAATTTTCTTTGTATTTTTAGAATTATTTTCTTCCCAACCCAATAAATTTGAAAAGATAAGATGTCAATATATGTAAATGAAACCTGGGATAGCTATAAGATATTCTATAATTTATTTTTGTTAGACCAAATTTTTATTATGATTAAATTAAACATTGCTTGAAAACTAATTTATACACTTATCGTATCTTTAATAGTGTAGCCTTCCAGATTTGTGCGATTAGTGTGTCTAATAAGTACTATTTGTTTGGGTTAATATAAATTCTAAGAAGCAAAGAAAAAATAAAAATTTGAAATAACTAATAACTAGTTAGAATGTTTACATCCGATGAATCATTGACATAATTCGTACAAAAGAAAGTTAATTGTGGTTTGTCATAAGACGCGTTCTCCCGCTAATAATAGCTTACATGCTCTTTCAAAAGAATGTATAATAAGACTTATTTTCTCTGTCTTTTTTGATTATAGATGTATAACATTTAATGTCAAATTTTTGTAATGTATAATGATTCCATAAGCTAATATTTCTGAGAAATACTTGTCCTTATACATCATGCAACGTTGAAATTTTATCAATAATAGATATGTTTCAAATCATAATACATAGGAAATAGAACGTTTTGCCTCTGTAATTAATTTTATTGAATTTATAATAAATATATTTATTTGTATGTACTATTGAAATTTAGGATTTTAAAGTCCGAAATTCTAAAAAGTGATAAAATTAAATTGTGAAGAACACATTAATGGTTTATATTTAATAGTTAATAAGTTGCTTAATGAAATGTACATGTTAATCTCGTTAATCACTGTACTTTTAATAGAAGATAATCTAATATTTTTCAGGTTAGGAATATTTATTAGACTTAGATCATTTTCGGATTAGCGAGTTTCCAATTTACCGGTATTGGCGAAAAAATGTGACAAATTTTTATTCTTCGAAAAAATATTATGACATAATTTCATTCTAATTTCCAGCTTAACAGATAAAAAGAATATCAAAGCGATGTAAAAAATTTGTGCCGCAATACATGTATTTGCCGGATTAAGCGCATTTCCGGCTTAATGAGTGTCCATTTTAATAACTATCATTCAAATAATAAAAGATAAATCAAGTATTCATATAGGAAACGATAAGAATATCAGTTTGTATGCATATTAACAATTAATATCTGGAAAATGTTATTCAGACAGACTTTTAGTAAATTTTAGGCAAATGTCAATTAATTTCAACTAAATTTATAAATTTATGTAATTTCAAGAAATTCATTGGATATATAACAAAGTATAGGAATTGGTTTATGATTTTAAATTATCATGATCCTCTTTATAACATTTTTAATTTTGCAGTGAAAATTGTGAGACTAACTATTTCGCTTGACTGGAAATCTCATTGCTTCGCTTGTGCTTACTGCTTTATTTTCCTAGATAGTTTCGAACAGACATTTATTTGAATGAATTTCTCATTTTTTTATTTAAATAGAACTTAGATTTTCAAGTTTATTTGAAAAATTTACCGTCATATCAATATTAATATATATATATATAAAGTATTGATTTATAATGTTTATTGTTTAAAGAATCAGTTATTTATTAGTTTAACCTGCCATATCACTAATACTAAGAATATAAAAATAAAATAAAATAAAACAAAAATAACTCATGATACAATGGATAATATCCAAAATTACCTTTTCAATAAATCCACTCGATAAAGAGAATTACTAATAAACTTCCAAAAAAAAGTCACGGTATAGCGCATCAAGCAGAATTTGAGTTATAAGTTGTTTCGAGTGACCAATTAATCACGACGATTTGTTGTGACCACAAAAATTGCAAGTTTACGAATCTCAGAATAAAATTTTTTCAAAACATGTTAACTCGAAATTAACCTCCGACGAAAATGTTCCTTGTAAAATTTGCATTGAAAATTTTAAGTACATTTTTTACAATTTATGTATTTCAAAAAAGGGTAAACTGCCAATCCAATCGTAAAGATCAAGTGTTAACATAAAAATTTAATCAATCCGATTGCAAACGCGCAAAAATTCAAACAAAAGAAAAATCGTGATAACTGGCCTTTTATCACTAAGTAAAAATGCTCAACACAAAAATTTAGATATAGTTCTGTCTTTTAATTGATTAAATTTAACCATCCTAAATGTCTATAATGAAATTTCTAGCGATTTGATAGTACATGTACTACCTTACTTTAGCGTTCTCCAAAGAATTGTAAAGATCGTCATAAAAAAAATTTTTTTCCAAATATGGCTGATTCAGAAAAATACATGGGCGAAACGGCATAAATTTAATTAGAAATTAGATTTAAATCCGTTAATATTCCAAAACCGGCTATAATACCATTACGTTATAAGCTTACTCAATTATTGATTTTTCGGGCAATATGTTAGGGAAGAGTGATCCGTTTTATCAACTTTCACATTTTTTCAAGTTACGTAATTAAAAGCGCTTTTTCAAGTTTATGTAATGGCTAAATGTATGTACATGTAATACTTTCATCCATATAAAATATGTCACATATCGATATAAATACTATAATATATTATACACACAGTGTGTATAGTAGTATGTATAATGTTCGCTAAAAAACAATAAGAATTATTTAAAGACATTCGAAGAATCTTTCATTTTCAGTAATCTGTAAAAATTTTCTTAAATAAATCTATTATCATCCGAACGTCCAATAAAATATGAGTAATTTCGAAGTTTTATCAGAAATCGAAAGAAAATTATTAAGCAAACGTCCTTATGCACTTACTCTCACGATTGATAAGTTAACAAAACCTGCTCAAAAAGAACGCGGTATTTGTGATAACCCACCACGACCACAAAATAGCTTTATTATTTTCCGAAAAGATTATGAAGCTAATATACGCTTACGTGATCCTGATGTCAGGCGAACAGTTAAACAAACAGCAAAGGATTGTAGTAAGAAATGGAATCAACAATCAAGTGAAGTTAAGGATTTTTTCAAAATATTGGCAAAAATAGCTTGCAATAAACATAAGTGTATGTATCCGGATTACAAATATCAACCAAAAAAAGCAAAAGATTCCAGCAATAAAAAACTTACCTTTCGAGCACAGAAAAAGTATGTATTTAACTTCCCGGTCAAAACCCACTCAATCGATCGGTCACCATCCTTAGCATCAAGAATATCTACAGTCATTTATGATCATCAAGATGATTCTAATTTTAATGATTTGATGCTAACTCGTTATAGTCAGGCTAAAAACATTACAATCAGTGATGCTCAAAATTCGTTCGAAAACTCGTTCGAAAACGATTTCGCTGAAAATAACAACAACGATAAGATAAATTGCAACAGTCATAGTAAAGATGTAGATATATATGAAGCTCTTTTTAATGAATTGATTTCTTGTGAGCCAAATGAAATTTGAAATTAATACTTAATATAGAAAAACTATTCGTAATTAAAATTTGTTTGCAAATTTATTAATTAATTGATATGTTCTGTCTGTTCTACTTTTATTCTTGCTCTCAAGTTCTTATTTTTTACATTATCTTTATTTATGGATATGGAATTTGAATAGGTTAAATTTATTTAAATAAACAAACATATTACAGCATGCAATTAAGTATTTACATGTACGCAGCCGCACACACAATCATTAAAAGTATCTAATCTTTCGCAAATAATCTAATTATTCGTAAATAACAAAACAACATAGCGATAGTATATATTTTAACCCAATCAAGCAAACGAATAGGACCTAATAAAGTACTGAAGTACTTATTAATATTTCATTTTTTAGTTACACTAATCGTTTACGGACAGATCTGGTGATCAAGAGAAGATTTCAGTGCTAAATAAAGATTATACTTAATAAATGAATTTGTCTAACAAAATGCATGTACAGTCCCGACATAAGTAACTTACTCCCGATAACTTTCCAAAATCATGCGTAATGTTACCATTAATATTAAAGTTTCTTAATTGCCTGTAATCTTTCCGACGTGACCTGCAAGTGATCAACTTGTGTCTGAAGAAACAAAGAAAAATAATAATAGAAAAAAATGTAATAACAATAGTAATATAAAAAATAGAATAGAACTTAGCAAAACACAATAGCGCCAAAATAGCATATTCAAATACATACTTCGAACACTTTTCTTATTCTGTCCATTATTAGTTATACTAGGCAATGGTGAACCATTATGAGTCCGGAGCGATAAATTTTTTAATTGGTTTATTTATTTATAACCAGTCACGTGGAGAACCACCACGCGACAATCAATTTTTCACATATTGTAAAGTCCTCCGCTTACGCTCCGGACAAATATAATAATAGAATTTTATTCAACTTAACTTTTTACATATACCGTAAATTACTGTATAGAATACCCCCCTCCCCCTAATAAAATACCCTCCATATATTGTATCTGGGTATATATTAAAGACATCATTCCAAAAAATTGATTAAGATCCAGATCTATATTATATCTTAGTAAAAAATTTGAATTTATTTAAACTAGTATTAATAAAGAAAATTAAAAAACCTAATTATTAATCCAATCATTGATATAACTAAGTTGGCTAGCTTCATAAAACTCATTTTCTTGATTATTTTCTACATTTTTTTCCAAATTTAAAAATTTATCAATAGAATTTTCTTCACCTCTGCTAGATCCTTCACCATTATTATTACTAAATTCAGCAATTATATCAAAAGATTCTTGATTTCGTAATCCAACTCATTCATAATCAAAAATTAATTGATCTTCTTTTCCATCTCAAGAATTTGAAATGCCACAAACTTTGAAAGATTTTTGAATAAGAAAGGAATCAACTCAGTTCTATACATTATAAATCCATTAGGTAATTAAATTGTAAGATGGATGTTGAATTCAACCAGTTTTGATATAGTTTTTAATACTATTAGATATCTATTCATTATAGTAATGATAAATCTACAAATAAATTAAATGAATTTGTATAATTTTATACAATATATAATTTAATTTATAAATAGTTAGTTACCTTTATTTTAAATGATTTATTAATAGAAATATTCAAAGATTGAATTTTAGAAGTTAATCTATCTGGAATGACAGCAATAGTTGTATTTTTTTCTCTGAAATAATGAATAACTGAATCAACAATATAATCTGAAAAAGAATCCAAAATCAAAAGAGAATGAAAATCAATTAAAAATTTTGTGTGCTAATTCTATATGTTTTTAATCCAAAAAATCATTTCTTCCTTATTCATCTAGCCTATTGAATTTGCTCTTACAATTATATCTGAAGGAAATTCTTGTTATAATACTTTTAATAATTTAAAAATTATTATTAGAAATAACTTTATTCCATCTGTTATACATGCTAGTACAATACTAAAACATGATTTTTCATATTTATATATTCAAATTAATACTGTATATATATCTATTTTATCAATAATACTATCAGATGACAAGTTAAAAGATAAAGAAGTTTCATCCATATTGCTGATTAGATTGAGAAAAAAGTTGTATAATATTCTTTTATAAAAAACAAAGCTAAGAAACTCTTGCTATTTTTCAATAAAATTATAAAATAAAATATTATATTATTATAGTATAATGCCAAAGACTGAAATTATAATAGTTTATAAATTCATCAAGTTATTTACTAGAAAATATAAAATTATTAATATCTGAATAAATACTAATATATTTGGATTTTTTTGCCAAATCTTTTATGTATAGTTGAATTAAATATTATAATATTGATTTTTATTCTTATTTAAGTTACTTAACTCACTTATTCAATTTATTTTCTAATAAAGAATATTTTTCTAGCTAATCAATATTCAACTATTTTACATATAAAGAAGCTTATAAAAGTACTTGTTTTTTTTTGATATTAGTCACAAATTTGCTTGGGCTTAATATTAAATATAATTATTATAGTATAAATACTTTGTATAAATTACTTTTCAAAATAGGTTAAAATTACAAGCTTTTCTTGTATATTCTAATGATATTTCTTTTTTTAAGTAATTCAGACTTGGATAATCTTTTTATTAGCTTTAAAATATATATTTATCAAAAAAGTATTGAATATATTAAATATATTAAAAAAAAATTTTATTGAATATATCAAAAAAAAGATAAATCATTGAATATATCTAGGTAAATCATTAGATATATTTTTATAATCTGAATTGAACATGTGATTTTTTTATATTATTTTCTTATATATTCTCTTTTTTGTATACCTACTATTATATATAGTAACTTCTGGATATACAAGCATTTATTAATGTTAAAATTAATTTAGATCTGGATATTCTATATCATAATTTATAACAGTGATAATTAATATATAATAATTGATAGATTATTCAATTACTAGTACATTTAATTTAAAATATTATTTAGAATACTATTTGATATATTCTTTTATATAATATTTAATATAATATTAATATATTATTTGATATACTATTTGATAAAATATTTCTTATCATTCTGTAAATAGAGTATACTTTAATATAATATAAAATATATATTCATTATAAGATATTCTTGAGTTTTTAATCAAGATAAATTATAATAAGATATAAAATAATTAAAATAATATTATCTCTTGCTTATGTTTTTAAACTTCAGATTTTGTTATTTTACCAGAAAAAAAGTTATTATTATATTAATTTCTTAATAAAATAGCATAATTATAAAGAGATTTATTTAGTAATATATTTTATAATATTGTAAATTTGATTTATAATTCTTAAAGTAATAGTCTTATTTATTATATTACATTATATTATATAATTTTCTTTTCTTTTTTCAAATTATTCTTATAATAAAATAAATATATCTTTATTATTTATAATAACTATAGTTACTAATATAATATCTTTATAATTAGTTAAGAAATTCTTTCAGAATATAAATTAATCTCTTATAAACTTATTTAATTTGTTCTTTTTAAAATCTAATATATCAAATAGATATAATAATATTATAAGCTTGAAATTAAACTGATAATATTAATAATATTTATTAATAGTTTAATAATTAAATAGAAGACTTAATAAAATATTAAATAAAATATTAAGAATTTATATAATATGTAAATAAGACTAATAAAAAATCTAGTAATAATTCTATTTCAAATAATATCATTATATATCTTGAATCTTCTGTGTGAATTTTTCTAATATATTATATAATATAACTAGAAAGATTACATATTTATATTATTATTTATAATTATTTATCATATTATTACTTATTAGATTATGATTAGTTATCTTTTAAAGATATAAATTAAGTTAATTATATTCAATATATATATATTTTAATTAGAAATTATTATTAATTTATTTGCATTTCATATTTATTTCTTTTATTATAAATATGATCTGTCTGTTCTGTATTTTTAATTTCAGATCTGAATATTTTTAAATAATAAAAACAATTATAAATTATAAAATTATAATTATTTATATCATATTTTATTTTATTTATAATTATTAACAAAATAATCTTATAACTTGATAATAATAAATATGATTATTATAAAGATCACTCTTTAATATCTTATACTTATATATTATATATTTTAAATACATATTTTAGTTTTAATAAAATAATATTGTCAAGATGAACTCAAAATAATTTGTTCAATTTATGTAAAGCATAACTAAATTAATTAAAATAGTTAAAGAAGATGATCTTTCTAGTTCTAAGTTCTTCTCTTATCTCTCAATTAAAATATCAATATATTCTAAAGAACTAAATAAAAATGTACTTGTCTAGATCATGCAAGTTAAAACTATATTTCAAGCTTAAGAAATCACAAATGAGAAAATTTAGATATAGTATATTACCATTTTCTTAAAAAATATAGTCTTATATTAGTATCTCAATAAAATAAAGACAGATAATAATACAGTGATCGTCATAAATATTCGGAATTTTTAAATTTGTATATATATTATATGATAAAGAATGAATAGAATTTTGTAAAATTTTTCAAATATATGTTTTT
>CAJVPS010000421.1:0-25198 GCA_910591765.1 Ambispora leptoticha
CGAGATCACATGTTGTCCGAAGATCAATTGATTGGTCATATTTTCCAAGTTCGAAAAATTATGAAATTAAAGAAATTTATGTTACTATGGTAACACTATTTAATCCAAGAAGAAAGGAAGGTGTGTTTAAGAGAAACTATAGTTAAATATGGTGAGAATCCCGATAAGTTCATGACCATAACTGAAAAAGATAGGGATTTAACAATAATTTATTATGATAAAATGATAATGGATGCAGAGATAATTGATTTTGCATGAAAAGATAGAGATGATCCAGAGGAGTATATAGAATTGTCCAGGCAAGAAAAATTAATATGTATGGAGATTGATCTTTGAAGGTATGAAGATAAAGGCGAACTCCGATCATATACATATATTTATAATGATGAAAAATAGGCAAAAAATATAGTGATACTCCAGGAAAATGGGTATCTATGGTAAGATTACTATATATTAAGGAGCGAATAAGGTAGGTTTTTTGTCTTTACAAACTAGTTAATATAAAAATTTCTAATAAAAATATTATCATTATACTGGTTTTTGTGACGCTTTTTTTTCTTATATATTCGAAAAAAGTAAATTTAAATATGAAAGTGAATATAGAATAATAAAATACCTTGTAATTAGTTATTAGTCGAGAAAATCTATTTATGCAAGATCCTAGCAAAAGGATAATATTATGCTACCCATGCATTTAAGATTCGAAAGGGTTTAATAATCCTCCAGATATGAGCAAGGAACTAAATCGAGTCTTCAGCTTTGTGTCCCATGTGGTCAAGGTAGGGAAAAAGCATATAAATATTATAAACAGAAGTGTATAAGAGAAACTCTGCATGCTTAATATCTGTATATACGAAGTAATTTACTAGATATATATTCTGTCTTCTCGGTCTATAATCTCGAAGCCAGATAAATGCTATTAACATATACATCTTTTTTCTGAGAGACAGATAAAAAAAGGAAAAATAACTAATTAAACTTATTATTTTTATAAGTAACAATTAAGTATTATCATTTTCATAACTAGTAATATACCAATCATGTATACCGAAGAGCCAGAATATACTAAAGAAATAATTACTGCTGAGCAATTATCCAAATTGACTAATCATTAGAGAAAGCCAAAAATCTATAACTCCAAAATAAATTACATGATTACAATCAATGGACCAACATATAATAAATTGATATATGATGGATATATGCTTTGGGAAGAAGAAGAACTCTTGATTTCTCCATCACCATTCAAGGAATATTTTAGCAAAGCAGTTATTGAAGATAACAAAAAATAAAACATGTTATCTAGTAACTTGATATGCAATATAACCTGAGTCACCACAACTTGAAGCTATAATTTTTTTTCATTATATTATATATATTGATAACTTTTAAATTGACAGATTTGATCCAAAGCATTGATGTGTATCATATACCTGGCATATATAGGTTAAAACTTTTGATCAAACTTATATCTTGTTCACATTTATTTTCTGATAGAATTATAATAATCATGACTCATTCAATTTTTGGGTATAGCTATCAGCGAATAATTAATTTCGATTTGAAAAAATATATTTTATAGTTATAGTCCACAAAATTATACCATAACAACAATGTCCAAAGTAGCTACAAATTTCATAAATTAGTATAACTTAACTCCTCAGATGATTATAGCTGAGCTTGGTAATTATGTTAAAAAAATATGTAAAGAGATTAAAGATTATAAAGTTCATAATCATGCTCAGAATAGAATTCAGAAGTTAGGATTTAGCAAAGATCAAACATATGCTTTAATTCCTATCCAGGCTTTCAGAAGATGTATTACAGGATGAGATCTGATTGAAAAGCTTACTCAATATATTAAGGAAAATGAAGATAATCTTGAACCTGAAGAGATAAATATGCTAGTATATAACTTAGCTAAAACAGCTCCTACTGTAATAGCTCAATCTTTACGTCTCAAATTGCTTCGAAAAAAATTGCGTATACTTAATGTTAAATATCTTACAATAGAAGCAATATATATACCAGATATTACTCGAAAATCAAATAAAGAACAAGCAATAAATTAGAAACTCCATGAAGATGAGAGATATGATTGTTCAGAATTCTTTTACTTGGAAAATGTCCAGAAAAGACTTAAGAATTGTAACATCACCAATCCCCCTACAATGCAAAATTTAATGGATATAATAATAATGTTATCTATGAGGCCAGCAGATGTTGCAAATCTTCATATTAATCCCTATAAACCATCTAATGCTGATTGGTACAAGTCTAAATATTCTTGGTACTGCATTGGTTATGTGAAAAATACAAAAAATGAATCTAGATCATTAGTATCTATAGAGAAAAATCCACTACAGGCCAGAGAATTACTCATTTGGATCCAGAAAGCAATTCTGGCGAAATTTCCATTTCTAATAAGAGATAAAGATGGTGATATAAATGTTTACCTAATTAATAATTTCCTAGCTATTTATGGAATAAGCTTATCATATTTGAGAAAAATCAGATCTGATCATGCTATTGATATTCATGAAAGTAAGAATGATGTCCATCATAAATGTCTTCATTAATTAGCATTAAGACAGAAGGTAATTATTATTGCATCAGATCATTATAGTGTGATGAATGACAGACCAATTACTCCAATGACTAGAGAAAAAAAATACTGAGATATCAGATATTAAATCTATACAATTACTAATCATGCTTCTTTGCTTTCACCACTTTCACAGTAAAATCTTTATCATCATTAGATGATTCAAACTCAGACCCAGATTTAGATGTGGATGAGAACTCAGATGCGATATTGTTAAAAATTGGTTTTTTTCTAGCTTTGTATGGAATATATTGTCAAGAAATATCCGGATTTGCTATTAAGTCAATAATCTCTAGTCCAATCTCAGATTTCACTATCTTCAGTAATTGGCGGATAGAAATCTGAATTTTTTTATCCAATATTTGCCTACGAATACTGGATATTACCCCAATAGTATTCTGCTGATCTGTTAAAGACTTGGTTATTGTTTCGATACATCCACATAATTCTTGCAAATTGATTAATACATCTAACTCTTTACAAAATTCTTGAGATGAGATAGTATTGGCCGTGCCAGCTCTGATATTATCTTTTATAACAGACTTAATATTATCTTTAGTCATTGTAAATGTGGAATTATTATTTGTTAATACACAAAAAAATATAATTAAATATATTGTTATAATAAAACATCATGATGAGAATTTTATCTTGCGAAATTAATAAAGTACCAGTTAAAACTATATTAGATTCCGGTGCTAATTGTAATATTATAGGTGAGAGTATAGCAAAAATAGTAGGCTTGAAAATTGATAATACATCTGATACAGAAATATACAGTCCCATTAGCAAGCTCAATATATTAGGAATAATTTGTGTAATGGAAATTTTAGTCCTGTCTCAAGATCAAAAATGGGAGCAAGTAAAAGTTACTGATATTTTCGTTACCAATAAACCCAAACTTGAATCTGTACTGATATTGGATTAGCCTTGGTTCTAGAAAAATGCAATGAAAGTGGACTTTCTAAATAAAACTCTTACATTCTTTGATAGAACTAGTTATGAGGTTAAGTGTAATTGAGAATATCTGAAAAATCCATAGTATATACACCTAAATTAAATATCCAAACATTAGCTATTTTTTTCCAATTAAAGATATATAATATACAATTTAAGAATAGCACAACTAAATATTTTTGATTTACCGGAGTTACTAGAATAGATCTTATATTTTTTAAAAATTGATCAATCCCTCTATCCTGCTTTATTTGTTAATCACTTTTGGTATCACTACGATACTCCTATTCTATGATATTGCATTGAGTTTTCTATAGAAGGTTATCAGCAGGATCAGTGTGAAAAAAATACATCTGGACCTCTTTATTGGCAATTGATAAAGTTTAAAAAAGTTATGTGTGGAAAGACAAAACCTCTTTATTATTCAAAAATGATATATCTCAGATTGGAAGGTTTAAAAATATCAGATGCATTGATTAGTACAATTTTATGCTTGTGTCCAGACATACACACTCTTATTCTTGATAAAAGTAAGGGTTTCACTAATATACCAATTATAGAAATTGCAAGATTTTCTCCAAAACTATAACATCTGAGTCTTAATTCATGTAAATGTCTTAATGATCGATATATCACTAAAATTATTCACTCATGCCAAAATCTTAAAGATCTTGAGCTTGATGATTGCTCAATTAGTAATAAAGCTGTTGAGAAAATAGCCCACAATTATACTAATTTGAAATATCTTAGTTTGGAGGAGTATAAAGGGATTAGTGAAGAAGTGATGAAAAAACTTAATCCTAAAATTAAAATCGAATATCCTAATTATTCAGATAAAAAATAGTCTGATTCTGATCTATCTATTCCAATGTTTACCGATATATTATTAGGTGAAACAGATCTTATTTCTGCGCTCAGTAATTGCATCAGAGAGATTGGCAGGATTAATCTTAATCATTCATGATTTACAAATAATTTTATGTAGTAGCAGAGAATGAGTAATTATTTACTGAGTTATTTTTTCAATTATAATATATATCATTAAATAATATTTGACATGATTTTTATAAAAACAATCATAGAGGGAAAAATCCCAGTAAAAGTATTAATCAATATAATATCTAAATCTAATACTATTAGCAAGCGCTTGTATAATAAGCTTGAAGAAGATTATGGGTTAGAAGATATATCCAGTGATGATTTGATAGCCAAAGAAATAAAATGCTTAGATTTGCAATTTTGGTATAAAGAAAAGTAATGAAGCTTAGATGGTACTGAAGTAATAGATTTTCAAATTCGCAAAAATCCATCATTTGATTTGGTGCTAGGATGGGATTGATTATGAATACGCGAAGCAAAAATTAGCTTTGAATTTTATCTGGAAAATTGTAAGCACTATGCTAAAATTGAGATAGATGGTATGAGTATCCCATTAATCAAAGAAGATAGCAGATCTATAGGTGACTCTTCGAGCTATAAAGCCAGCTCCACTAAAAATAACTTATCTATTGCAGAGCAATGGGACTTTATCCCTAAATCAACAGAATCTAAATCTGGTCTAGCTCAAGAGGAGGTTATAAATATAATTAACAAAATTCTCTCAGGTACTTAAGATATTAAATACCAAAAGAGCCATCGTGGAATATTTCATAATATATCTCCTACACCTTTAATACTCAGAAGATTAAATGATGATGTTTCCAAAAATAATGAAGCTGGTAAGATTAAGAAATATCCTAAAATAGATTTAAGTGATGGGGATGAAAAGCTTTCAATAAAAACACACCTTAATAATATTTGGAAGTCAGTTCATTCTATAGAAAATGATATAGAGTATGGAGTTTTTGAAAAACTTCATATTATTGAGTATGAACTAAGTTGTATAAATAAAGCAAAGCTATCATAGATAAAATCTGAGACAGATCCTTCTAAATCATCCAGCTCTGATTCAAAATTCACGGATTCAGACTGATATGATCTTGATCAGATAAATCCCCGAAAGAATCATGTTCATATTAAAAAGAAAAAGGTTGTTTCTTCTATCCAAAAATATTGTAAAAATAAGCTTCGTAATAGGGCCTATTCTCCAGAGCAATAATCCATTCAATCAGAATAATTAAAAACTATTAACGGTCAGAAATTTATCAACCAATCACATCATGGGTAGGATCGATATAGAAGTATTTTGGAGAAATAACACTTTGTGTCTCATGAAACATGTCAAATAAAAAACTCATGATCTCATATTTATCCTACATGCTTGTTGCTCTATGCTTTTACCATTACTATTTGGATTGAATTTTAATAGGCCTCACAGCATTGCAGACGATAAGTTCTTGTATTGATATAATCACCACTATCCTATTCATCTTTTATATTATCTCTTATATTTTCTTTTTTATGGTCTTTATTACATATAGGGCAGGATACTGAACTATTAAAATCAAAATAATCATAATTTTTATGACCCTTTAGGAGAGACAGAGTCTCAGATCTTTGATCTATCACTCTTTTGGGCTTGCTATACTTCAAAGATAAATAAGGAAACTGCTTTAGCACTTTATTAATAATGAACTTTCATTTCTCTTCTGGATCATTGGGTAAAATAGAGATTGAAGGTTGAGATTTATTATCAGAGGCAGACACAAGATGGCTAGATATAGATATACTTACTTTAGCTTCCGGTAATTTTGAGAAAGCAGAGTTTTGAGCCTTTGTCTCAACTTAATTATTTTCTTGGGTTGATTCAGAGTCAGAAGAATCAGAAATTTGAGATTCAGTAGGTATGTTTATCTCAGTATTCGATGGAGATTTGTTATCCTCACTTATAGTATCTTCCTGATTTTGACAGGAAGCTCTGGATGAATTTTCAGGAGTTGAGGATTCATCTTCCTGCTTGGAGAAACTATCTATGATTTCTTTAATTTTATCATTAGTTAACTTCAAGATAGAATTAGCACTATAAGTTATGATATACTTGATCTTATCTATATCTAAGTTTTCAAATAATTTGTATATTTTTACAACTTTCTGAGTTTTCCCTTGTAAGTATTTACGTAAAATTTCTGGAAGTTGCAAACCTGTATCTTCAGATCTCTTTTTATAGAGAATGGAAAGGTCTTCTAACATTTTATCATAAATAATTCCTTTTATTTTTTTCTCACCAACTTTACGATTTTTTATAGTTTCATTAACCTGAGTTATAAATTCTTTTCCATAATAACACCAGCATAAAATTTCTTCCTGATTCACATGAATTGCACCATATTCAGCATCAGTTATTCTATTAAATAATTAAGCTAAAGTAAGCAATGGTACTGTAGAAGAAATTTGACTCCGTTGTAATAAAATATCATTAGAAGAACTGAGAGTAGATCTATATGTGTCATTTTGAATATCATCAGATATCATTTGAGAAATACTTTCTGCCCCTTTTTTCCTATGACTATTTTTTGACAGGGGTGTCCCAGCTGAAATTTTAGTTATGCAATTTTGTAAACTATCAGATAATGGAGTTAAGGATGCCTCTTGTTCTTGAAGCTTCTTTTCCTTATCTTCTAATGATTTAATCTCTGTGCAAGTAAGTGGTGTGGAATTTTTGTATGAACCAGTCTCCAGTTGAGATGAAGACTTCTGATGTATATCAGAATTTGAAGTGATATCAGATATATCAAATATCAAAATATCCTCAGTTTGTATATCTATCTATTTGGGGGTATCATTAGAATTTTTCAATTTGATTATATTAGAGTTACTCTTTTCTTCATTATTTTGAGATTGGTTTTGTTCCAATTTAGCAACTCTAGCTTTAAGTTTGGCATTTTCTGAAGCAGTATCTTTATCATTCTGCTTCAGTTTTATAAATCTGGATTCATACTCTTCTAAAGATTGTTTTAATTTTATATTCTCAGCTTTAAGTTTGATGTTCTTAGCTATAACATTATCATTCTTCTTCCTAAGTTTATCAATATTGGATAAAAGTCTAGAATTTAGTTCTCTC
The DNA here is from genome assembly GCA_910591765.1 of Ambispora leptoticha. Taxonomy (NCBI): domain Eukaryota; kingdom Fungi; phylum Glomeromycota; class Glomeromycetes; order Archaeosporales; family Ambisporaceae; genus Ambispora; species Ambispora leptoticha. The sequence continues at coordinate 7,563 of CAJVPS010000421.1, forward strand.
AATGATTCCATTTTTTATAAAATGAAAATATATTTAATTAATACAAAAAATAATCACGATTACATGCAAAAATCTTTATTTAACAAGTGATTATCTGATATATTTATATTTTAAAACTGCTAATTATTTTTGCTATATAAGAATCAAACTATATCCTATCAGGTAATAGATTCTCAGCCTTCAATTTGTGACATGCTCACCTTAGATCTAAGAAAAATAACTCATTATTAATCTATTTTTTAACTTATATAGTTAATTACAGAATAACTTACCAATATGTCCTCTTTTACAATCAGTAAATGATAGCGGAACTCAAATCTGATTGGCTTTCGGCTTTTCAAGTTTGATTATGCAGTTTAATCTATTTGCATTATTCAAGTCTTGTTGAGGAATTGTAGGAATAATTGATCTATTCACATCCTGCTCAATTCCATTCTCAAGATCACTATAGACTGAAGAAAAATTATGTATATTATGGAAGAAGATACTGTAGATGAAATATATGACACTGTATCAAATATCACTCATAATTAGAAGATTAACAAGTAACAAGAAACGTGATGAGAATATCACAAGCTGTCCTGGCCTTAGCGGAATTATGATCTGAAACTGTGGAAAACAAAGTTTACCTCTCTCGAAATCACCCAATATGACCAAGCAACATAAGGAATTTGGTTCATCATTCTCATCCCAGTGATAATTACTAATCGTGTTAAAATTAATTGCGATCATGAGAAAAATATTGAACGGTTGAGGTCCAAACGGCCCCCATTTTAATTTGGATAGTTTCTCATATAACTTCGCATAATTACATTAAATAAAATCATTGACATAATCTGATAATAGTTTTAAAGAGTGAAGGAGATCATTAACATATTCGTGATGGTTAGTATTATGGGAGCTTGCGGTATTTGAGCTGGTGAAAGGAAGAAGATTATTTCATGTATATACTCTAAAGTGTTCAATGAAGTTTGTCTAAAATTCATTGCTACGATATGATGGGTTATTTAGTATATGAAGATAGTAGTGATTGACAGTATTTATAGCTTCTGTGATCACAGATAGATTATCTAACTTTTCAAGATGTAATAAGATTCTATTTCCACTATCAATGACATACTCTGGTTCTACTATATATCAAAATCGTACAAGTCTTTTCAGTAATCAAAAATCATTACGTGCTGATATAATTAATTGCATTCTCCTTTTTTGATTGATATTTGTGATTGAAAAATTTACGTTATTTTGCAAGTCTAGGGCATGTCTAAGTTTTCTCTACTTATGTTTAAGATATCATCACATCTCTCTTCGCTTTATTAGCTCTTTGAAACCTAATCATCATCTAAAAGCAACTCACAAGCGATTGTTATTATCACTGATGGATGGTAAATCTACATCTATTTCATCCACCTTGCTAATTATATCTATATTAATCAATATGAGAAAGTTTAAAGAAATCTTGAATAAATTGGAATTATCATTATTAATTTTTGCCTCTCAGATTAAGGTTTTGACAAGTAAATCTTGAGTGGAAACATCTTGTCGAGTCTTGTTTTTTTTAGATGATACACAATCTTCGAAATTGATAGGAATACTCGTCCATTCTCTTTCAAGATAATAGACTTTATCATGCGTGCATAATTCTCTGGTTCTGTGTTGGGTTCGGTGCTAGTATTACTGATAAAAAATGTTAATGATATTCAAGCAAATGGCAAAGTAAAAGCCCAATATTCTATTTTTAGATTTTAGATTATTTAGGATTGCATATTTTGTGGAGCAGATCAATTACTCTTGCCAAAGCACTAAGCTATCATCTCTACTTGAAGTATGATGATTATGGTCCTGTTAAATTCCATAACTTGCTGAAACAAACTCGTGATAAGTAACTTAGGTAATTCTCCTATCAGCACAAAAACCTAATCCTCGAATCTAAAGATTCATAAGAATTCATAAAAATAAATATATCCTCAACAGATTGAATATAATATCAAGGTTAGTGGAAGAGTTAGTTGCTATGTCTTTTAGTATGTGAGGATGTCCATTTTGTTCATGTCTGTGTTCATGTTCCTACTTAAGCCTTTTATTTCGCTATTTACAGGTCTCTCACGATAATTTTTTCATAGCTGATGTTTCCTTCAACGTAGCTTCTTCTTTCCGCTTATTGGTCGGGTTACTTATATTTATTATAGAAGTTAGTGATAGAATAAAGGTTTGCAATGTATTAACTAATAATTGGAGAAATTAAAAGCAATACTATTTGACAAGCCATCTCATGAAGTGAGGAGCCAATGTCCTACTCAAGATGAATAGTATATACTTTCACGAAAAGAACATGGGAATATAATTGGTAAGAGTATATATATGATGGTTATCCAATAAGCTCCTGCTAATTTCTGGTGTGATCCATCCAATCAGAATAATTAAAAAACCGGAAAATTATTAACCAATCAGACCACATTGGGATTGATATAGAAGTTCACAGAATATACATAGCCAAGTGATAGAAAGATAGCTAGTTTATTGATAATGCGTTATTCTATATCTAGGTCATTACATAATTTATTTGGGGAATGTACAACTCAATACTCAATCATGTTCTATGCATCACATTAAGAGCAAAGCTCATATCAAGGCATAAAAAAATTGACATATAAACTTTTTTATCCCAATACAAGACACACCACATGAAAATATTGATATAATATATAATATTCTTAACTCGAATTCTTTATTAGCAAAGCCATGACCGATATAATAAAAATACATGTTAATTTATACAATATCTTCATACTTACCTATTATTGGGTGGAAACTTAATGGTAGAGAGGTCCACTATCTTTTTTAATATCCAGATTGATGAGATCTTGTTATAGTGATCGTGGCATTACTAACTCACCATCATAAAGGGACACATCTTCTCGAGCTTGTGATGAATAAAAAGCTATATTATATAAGAATGCATTGACTTTTTCTACAATCTTAGTAAGAGTGTGAATATGGTTTCATAGAAACACTTACAAATAATTCTATTAATTAACCAGGAGTTTGTTTATCCAACTTCTCGTATTCTATAAAAAGATGATAATCTTACTCTTAACTTCTATAATTCATCCATAAATCTGGCAAGTAAAGATTGGTGTCAATTTATAGGAATTTGTACTAAACCAAGACATTGAATAAAATAAAAGGCTCCAAATGGTATAGTTATAACCCAACATGCCATGGTTCCACCTAAAGTAGAAATGGTTAGTTTTGAGTGAAAAAAAATATAATTGTAATATTACATACCAGCAACTTGGATATCAAAAACTGGTACCCTGTTAAGATCTTTTTCTATTTCCTTTATGTCCCCAACCCTCCCTCTAGTGAGTTTCCTCAGTAATCACACATGAATATCTTTCATAAGCTTGATTAACTTATCCTAATCATCATGGATCTTTTTATCAGTTGGAAGAATACGTGAGGCCTCCATAAGACAGATTTCCACTTCATCAGTAATCAGTGGAGATTTCACATGAAAATTGGGCTTGTGTCCAATTCTGATTTCTCCAGAATCATCTATCCAACATTGAGATGCCTTCGAGACTTCTTCAGTCCTGTTATGATGTATGTAAAACTTGTTATAGTCATTATGTGATCACCTCTGGTAAAAATTCATTATCTAAAACTTTATCAAATGATTTTAAGTTTGATATTTTCATAGCAAAATAGTGGATCAAGAAAGTTAGACACTATGTGGACGATATATGTTCCCTCAGTGTATTCAGCCTTGTTTTCATCATTAAAGTAGCACCAGATATGTTGGCTATAAGAATAAGAATATTAGAAATTGGTTAATTATCAAGACAGAGAAGCTCAATTACCTACACTGAGTCTATGATCCTATTCATCACACATATGTCTTCAAATTCCTCATCATTTTCTTGGAAATCTACTGGTATAGGTGAAAGTGAAACCATCATTTCCCTTTTATTCAAGCTCTTTGATTTTTCTAAAAGGACTTTAATCAAGTCAGAAATAACGAGGCTTATTTCATATTGATCATATGCCAAATTTATAATTTCTCTCAAATTCTTCTTTTGTTCTTCTGGCAATTTTCCAAAAATTATGTCTGAGTTTCGATCAACAATACAACCAAAGCTGAGTGGATCATTTCATTCAATATTGCTGGTATCGAAGGATTTAAAGAGGTTCCTCAACTCATATAATAGCAATGAACGAGATATCTCATTTTGAATTAAATCATTCTACAGAAGTATCGAGTAAGAACAAGTAAAAAAAATATAACTCTCATAATATGAATGCGTTACTAATCGTTTTCCAATTTTTTTCTTGTTCAAAAAAACAAGATTCTCTTCTATTAGGCTTACAAATTTAAGAGAAATCTGAAACGTATAAAATATGTTAGTGTCAGTAATAAGTTTTTCTAAAGCAAAATTATAGTAGTTCAGTCAACCATTGATTCCATAGCCTCTATTGTTAATATATATTACGTTCTTTGCTTGTTCTATAAAAATAAAGGAGTCAATATATGAAAATTCTATATTCTACTTATTATTCAACGCTCTTATTTAATCAGATTTCTGATTTCTTCATACACCATGAATAACTATCAGGACCCAAATCTCAGGTATGAGAAGATGGTGAGAAATTGATTCTCAGAATAGATAGAATGTCATCATATGAAAATACTATAGATAGGATAAAAAACAATACATATATCAGAAACCTTGGAAAATTCTTCATAAACATCTCGTAGAATACTACTAGATTTGGTGGAATGATATAAAGCTTTCTCACAAGCCAGCTTATATATTTGAAATGTATCACTCATAAAACTATATTGCCTGCTATTTGCATTAATTGTATAACTGAATCATGAAGCGAAGTGTACTTTTCTGACTTTGTCACAATTATTCTCCAAATACTTAACACTGAAATCCTTCCAACTGAGATATTTATAATCCTGTTCTATTTCTGTACAAAGTTTAGCAAATATGAAATTGGGATAAAAACAATTATAAATGAAGACAAAACTATACTCTCTTTCTAAAAGAATCTGCATTTTTTCTTTCTGAAAGTATTCTTTACAAAGAAAATATTCAAATCTGGTTTTTTGTGTTAGTCAGAAGGTCATACAATTATATCATGCATGCAGAAGTTCCATGATCTTCTAATTTATTCTGTGATAAATGTATTACAAAGTAATGGCAATTAATTTCAGGTATGTGATTTTATAGTATAATCGATTTTTTATTAGACATATCAACAAAAAGTGCTAAAATTTTATTACTTGTTTAAATGAAATTCTGCATAGCAGGATGAAATCTAACTCCCCTCCTCATTTATAGGTTTTACTTGAGATGGCTAACTATCTCTAACATCAGGTATACTAAGATCACTATCACTCCGTGATGTAGATGTATTAAGTTTTGAGATCATATTTGCTAACTCAGATGACGATGAGTATGTTGCATTATTTAAATTTCCACTTAAATTCTCACTCACATTATTTGTGTTATTGCTTGAATTTTTACCCGTATTATTTGTTTTATTCACATTATTTCGATTAGTAGTTTCGTCTCTTCTGCTAGGAGTTCTTCGGTCTGGAGATGCTGATCGGTCTCTTTGACCAGTAGGAGATTCACGGTAACTCCTATTCAGCATTGATAAAACTTCATCAATAGTTGGTGCTGGTATTATATTTCTCATATTTCTATTTCATCTACAGTTTAAGGTATTGATAGTATAGATTCTATCAAATTCATCTTCAGGCCTCTCTCAGAAATGTGTACAAAACTCATCAAAGTATTGTGCACCTAATCAATTTCTCTGTGCTCCACGTCTACCTGACATATATTCACATATTGCCTAGAAATCCTAAATTTTGTTAATAGCAAGTTAGATAAAAAATATTACTTTATGACTCGTAGAGTCACCCCTAAAGAGCCTGTGTGAACTTACATTATAACTCCAAACAAGATTCGAAAATTTTTCTTTATAATGATAACCAGTAAAATTAGTCTTATATTTTTGATTGATTTTATTTGCAATACTATACCAAAATACATTTCAATTTCTTCCAAGGTTATGATACTCTATATTTCTATTTCTTTATTCTTCGATTAGAGTATCTATATACGTATCTATTCATTCTACCATTTTTAACCAGAGTTCTACCAGAGTTCTACTAGAGTTTAACCTGTGTTCAATCCATATTTAACCCGTATTTATATTTTATTATATATTCATTATGAGAATGTATAACCAGACTTTAACCAGAGTTCATACCATTTTTTACTTATTTTGTATCGCTCAAAAAATTATTATAACTAAACTTGAATTGGTACTATGTTCAAAATTTTGTATAATTAGATGTGATAGCATTCTCGCTAAATTCGTATGCCTCAGATTTGCATATCTTGGATTTGTCTATCTCGAACCAGATGATCTCAAATGATGAATGTCATACATCCTTATCACTGGAAAATTAAATCATATGCTTGTATTACACCCAAAATAGATTATGCAACAATTATCTCAAATGTAGATCTACATATCTGAAATAGATTTTTATTTACGAAGGTATTTCATATGCTCAATGAGTAATTGGGTATATATACATGAATGATTTATACATAAATATCTACACAAATAAATTCTTACTAAATCGCATTCTCATCATATCACTCACAAAATATGACGAATATACATAATTCATCTAATAACCCAATTTATACTAAAAATAAATCCAGTTTTAACTATCAATATAAAACTAAATCTAATAGGTCCAATTATCCCTAAATATAATATAATCACATAATCTCTAAAAACTCTATAAATCACTTAATCATTAAATATGGTCTATATGGATAAATGTCCAGTTTTAAGTAATATTGAATGGAGAGATAACTGTCAATTTCTAGTAATTCGTAAAGGTGAAACTCCATCTGATTGGATGAAATGAATTTGGAATCAGTTGATGAATTATAAGAATAATAATCATTTAACTGATGATAAAAAGTGATATCTTATTGCCAGAAAAATGAAATATCTATAGGAAGATGATCTTGGTCATGCTGTAGGTGTAAGTATAGCAATATGTCATTCATATAATAATCTCATTTATTCTAGAATCGGAAGTGATTATGAGTGTGGATTTCATCATTTCATGGATAAATATTGGAGTACAAATTGTACAGGAAATGCATATTGTAATATTAGTTATAAAGACTATATGGAACTTAAAAGTAGATCAGAAGCTAATAACTTCTACTTCGAAAAAGAAGTAATTTATCATTATGAATTATGGATGTAGAATACTATTAGAAGAGTTAAACGTACAAGAGAAATCAGTATAAAAATCAGAGCTGTAAATATCATATCACAGAAATAGCTTGAATACATATATCATCCTGATAACCTTTGTGCTTCAGAATTAGTATTATATTACCAATTATTATAGATGATTTGAGAAGAAATACGCTAAGTTAACAATGTATAGACACATCTATTTTATGATGATTAGGCACTATGTACCTATGAAGTAATAGCTATTTTTTTATTGATTTCTATCGATATATATTTCATAATTTTTTGCGTGCAAACTAATAATTAATGTTTCATCCTGATTACAACTCTATTATAGCGAAACTTCCAAAAAGTCTGGTCAAAAGAGCATATCATAGGCTTTTATATCACTCTAGATCTTCCGTTATATTAGAGCAAATTTCTGAAAAGTGTGATTGAATTGAAAATTATTTGCACTATACATTAGAGGTATATGAGAAAGGATTAAATAAGAAGCATAAAAAATAAATCCAAATTATTGAACTACTTGAAAATTTATCATATGGTACCATAGGTATCGTCAAGACATATATAAACATGATTAACCAAGAATCCCAAACCCAAGATACTAATAGCTGTAAATGTAATCAGACATATAGGTATTCTTGCTTTACATGTGAGGATGAGATTAATTACCAGATTAAGAAAGAGGTCAATATTTTATGTCAGCAATTATTGGAATATAATGAAAAAACCTTTGATAAATTTATGTGAGAAATTATTATAAAGCACGAGGATCAGATTAAAACCAATAGGAAATTACGATGTGAGGTTGTAGAAAAGAAGATAGAATTGCAAGAGGTATAAAAATTTCTAAAATATCTGAAATCACATTCTATTCATTAGAAAGATCAAGAGATTGGTCCCATCCTTTACGAATATAGAACAGATCCTCTTTCACTCTAGTTAAGTTAATAATAATAAATTCCCTATCTTGCAAATTTTTATTAAGTATATCAACAACATCACGCCATTTTTTTGTATATCATTAGGTAATGTTAACAAGTTTATCATATGTCCCACTACCATTAAAGAGAACAATATAATCGAGATTTTTTCTTATTAGTTTAGGATAGTTAAAAAAGCTTTGTGTCATATATATTGAACTGATATTTTTATGCTTTCTCTCAGTAAAATAATATGCTATTTTATCTTGTATTTTTTTAGGTTCTGTACATACATCTTTGAATATAGCTACTATTCCTCTCTCAGGAAAAAAGTCATCAACTTTTGGCATTTTATCAGGTTTCATTGCTCGGAATGTAACATCTTCATGATATTATTTAGGACTATTTGCAATTATTTTATAATAATCTCGGAGATGTTTATACTTGGGCTCATTAATTTAATGACTAATCAAAACCAAATCATCATTTTTAATATATCTCGTTCCACCTTTTTTCCTACTAAATAATCGATACATTTTATTTCCAAGTAAAAGGTTGATAACTTCATTAGTTTTTCCTGATCTTGTTCATCCACTGACTAATAAATTGAATGGCCATTAAGGTGTACTATTAAGGCCATTAAATCTCTCTATATTTTTGTATTTATCAATATTCAAAACCATCCTCTCAACAGGATCGAGCTTTTCTATTTTCATTCTGATTGGATAAGTCACTAATTATTATATCCGAAAAATATTAATCGAACCAGATAAATATTTAGAGTTTTACCTTTATTCACATCTAAGATGAGCACTTAGAGATTTAATTTTTATCCTGTAAATAACCTTTCTCAATTAAAATATTTTGGATAAATTCATATAAATCAGCAGAATACAGAATTTCAATGAGATCTATATCTTGCTCTTTGCATATATTCCACTTTTTTTGATCATGATTCCATTATGCACCTAGGTCAGCCTCGCTATTGGGATGAAAGTATTTTGGAACTACACAAAAATATTGGATACCATGGAATTCAAATGTCAATTTTAATTCTTTGTTATACCCATCTAATTGCATCCTATTCAAAAATGACAGTTTACAAGATGGAAATTTCTTATCCAACAGGTCCTCAAAAATATATCAGCATCTACATTCTTCTTTAAAATGAGGACAAATAGGACACCATTCAAATTTCTTAGCAATTAGTGGAAATGGATATTCGAATTGATGTTTACCATTCTGACATGACCAAAGATATACATTCTGATCATTAATTCGACCAGTTTTAGCTAAAATACTTCCATCATGTTTCTTGACATATTGTTAGATCCTGTTAAATTCACTACTAGAAACATGAATGAAATGTATCAATCCAGAAGGATAATATTTTCATATAAAATTATCAGGTGAATATTCAACTTTTTCAGGATTTTCTATTACTTAGGGTTCTTCTCACTTGAATGGTCGATGTAAATTACATCTCATCAAATGAGCAGTAGATTCAATAGGCTCATCTTCAAGATAGTATAAGACTGGCTGTGGTGGATTTCTTCCAATAATAACCTTTTTAATATGATAAATACACAATAAAAAGTATGGATTAGTTTTCCTATAAACGTGTCCTTCTTCCAACTCACCCAGTTTTAATAAATATCTTACTGTCATTCCTTTTTGTAATCACAGTTCATCTTTACCAATAGGTCTTTTAGGTTTGATAGTTACTTTGAGAATCACTTCTCGTAACGTCATAGTATTGTCAGGGCTCATACCGATTAATCACATTTTATTATTATTCATATAGTTGATAATTTTCTGAAGTATTTTTTTCCATAATTTTGAGCATTCATCTTCTTTGAGTTTTTCTTCTATAGCATATTGAATTTTATATATAAGTTTTGCCAAATCTTGTTTGAATTTTTTTACTAATGCTAAGCTTTCAAAACTATAAAGATCTACAACTCTTATAGAAATATTATAACATTCCATCTCTTGAGAGAATGCTTCTTTGAACTCCCCAGCATCATCTACCATCAACAATGCTAGCTATGTGAGAGGATTTTTAAGATCATTATATATCTTTTCGATCATATTCCAAACTTCTAAACTATTCTTTGATGTCAACGCTACTGCACATTTAAATCTTGTCATCACATCTATAAGCATCAAGATATGTAAATACACTTTTCTCCTTTTCTGATCATTATAAATATGAGATAATAGATCATATTGATGTAATTTATTAGGAATTCAACATTTAGAAAAGCTAGCCTGAGCCTTAATCTTTGGTGGATGATGATATATTTGGTAATCATACTGATTTTCTAACCACTTTATTATATCTTTGAGTAGAAAATGACCATACTCTTCTTTTTTACACGTCTTTTGTAGAGCTTTCACATTCAGATAAAATCCGGAAATATTATAATAGAGTGCATGACAAACTATAGCTACCTTAGTATATGGATCTATATATATAGTAGGTATACTCATTTTGGCTATGCCTTTACTTTGTATCAATATATTATACTGTAAAAAATAGCTATAGCATTTTATCAACCATATCATAATTGATTATCTCACGGACCAAGCTCTGATTGAGAATTAGAATTGGAGCAGGTAAATCAAGCTTTGAGGGATGAGTTATCTAACGAAGTTTCAATCAATAAGTCGAATGAAAAATTTATAAAGATTCTGGAACGTAAATATATCAGATGTAAGAATGAAATCCAATCTCTTAAAGAAGAACTGGAATGTCTTGAGAATGCTTTGGAGGAAGAAAAAGCAGAGTTGAGATCAGAGATATCATCCCTTAAAAGAAACTTATATCAAGCTAAAAAGAATATACGAGATAAGATATCCTATATTGATAGTATAGAGAAGCAATTACAAGAATCGGAAGAGCGAATTCAAAATTTATGGCATAGATTCAAAGATATTTCTTCTCAAAGAAGCTCTCCAAGTTTATATAATTCAGAAGAGAAAAATATAGATATGACGAATCTTGATCTTTTTATACAAATCGACCGAGGCTTGAATCATATTGAAAATCATCTTATAGATACTGGAATGCCATTAAATAATTCTATAAATATTATAAATGGTATTAAAGGCTCTTTGAATGCTGTCCATCTTAATTACCAAAACACGTATTAGGATATAGATAGTATTATAGCTCAATGAGATAATAGTAATAATCAGATAGTCCAGTTACAGCAGGATATCAATTTCTATAGACAACAAAATGCTGACCTTCAGAATCAAATCAATCAACTTATTCAAGCATGAGATATCTTGCAAAATCATGTTAACTAGAGATAGGAGCCGCAACTAGCCACAACTCTGTCGCAATTCTCTGATTGGCTGCCACAACTCTGTTGCAATTCTCTGATTGGCTACCGCAAGCCGCAATTAGTTGAGAAGCCATCTTTAATGTTAACTGACTTATACTAGAGTGTAACAATTCTCAAAATAATCTTGCTTTAATGACTACAGCTTATAATAATGAGTAAACAGAATGTTGTAGATGGAGGGAAATCACTTAGCAATTTGAAAGAGGAATGCAAATGCGGATTAATACTTTATTACTTGAAAAATTTACACTTAATTTTAAACTCCGAAGATGCCAAAGACATGGTAGAGAATTGCAACAAAAATATAATATGCAAGGGTATTTGTGGTATAATGTTACTTTGGTATTAGAAGAGTAATTTAAACTCAGACATGCTTTCGAAATTATTTTTAAGGTATTTATTTATCACTTAGAACAAGAGCTACAATAATGCTGGACTGATAAAAGATTATTAAAATATAATTGAGATTGAATCTTTAATAGATATTATAATAAATTCAAGGATCAAAAGGCAAGTCATATCAAGTGAAAAAATAGGAAGCGCAATTCCTAGCAATTAATTTTGAATTTAAATTAACAAATATTTGTGCTTCAGAATAATTTATCTATAAATAATCAATATAGAGGAATGGCAGAATACGCATCATCCCTATTTTACAAAAAAGCTGAAGAAGACCCTGAAGAATGGATTAGAGATTTTAAACAATATTGTGAAATATCTGGACTTGATCTACTAGTAAATGCTTGAATCAGAGTAAGAATTCACGAACTTTTTGAGACTTGTTTAAGAGAAGATGCAAAAGATTTTTATGAAACTCATCTCAAGAATAAAAATTAGGAATTGCAATATATTAGCGACAATACGGGCCTTACAGATCTTGATGCTATCAATGGATTAGCTAATAATAATGCATTGCACAATATCAATGCTAATCAGTTTAGAGGCAGAGCTCTTCAAATAAGAAATACAGTTCCAGCTGACAACAATGTAATTGCTATACCATTGGTACCAGCACATACTGTTTTTGATGAAGATTGGTTGATAGCTGGTAGACAACTAACAGATTTAGCTCCCAATGCTCCCAATGCTAATACAGGAGGTAATACTATTGCCCCTGATATTCATATTGGACAAGTAATATATTGGTTCAGAACAAATTATCCAACAATTACTGCTGAAAAATCAAAAGTTGTATTTAATAATATTACTCAAGGAACTGATCCTATAAGCCAATTCTATGCACAATTAAAAAGAATGGTTGTACTTGCTTATCCAGCACTCCTAGCATTAAATCAGGAAGAAATGATTAGATAATAATTCTTTCAAGATCTTTCCTCTAATAACAAAATAGAAGTAAGACGTATTAGTCTTGAACATCTAATTTCTGCTTTACTACCAAAATTAGAAGAAATTGAAAGACAGAAGACTGAAATGATGTTAGGGCAGTATGATCCCAATTCTCATCCAGTCACTTCTCGTTCACGATCTACAGCTAATATAAAAGATCCTTATATAATAAACAATATAAGTATGACCAAAGAAGAAATTGAAAATTTAATGAAAGGTATTATGACATTTTCACAATCTTAACCTGTTTCTTCGCAAACAGCTTCTCAATTGTAAAATAGATAGCTGGTATGACCCAGTCAAATGGAGCCAGGTAAAATATATAGGAATTCTAATTTACACTTGAATGATCAAGAATGGGTTCGAATGGATGAAGCAACAGATCATCTTAGTGCTTTAGCAGGTTCATCTACTTTATAATCATTAATAGATACAATTACTAAAGGAGTCATTGATAAATTTTCTTCCTTCTTGCCTAAGAAAAATAGAGGGAATGCATCAAAAAATGTCGAAGTCAACTTGGATGAAGAACTGGTTAATCATATAAGTAAGTTGTCGATAAATAAGGCTATATCTAAACAGGTCAAGAAGGAGATTAAGAAAACATTTCAACACAGATGCTCAAATTGTAATAGGACTGGATATAATTCTCGCAAGTATACTCAGAAAAGAAAATCTAAGAGTGGGTCCAAGAAGAAAGGTAATATCAATAAGATTTCTAAAGATTCAGATTCTGAGTCTGATACTAACTCTTCAGATAATAATTCCAATTCCAACTTTGACTCTGGGACTGGTTCTGAATCAGAATCTGATTCTGTGAATGACTTAACTGAGACTAAAATTGTGAAAATTATCAATGCTGTTAATTCAAAAAAAAAGTAAAGCAGAAGGGTAGATCATTCTCTAAGAAAATACCTAAATCTCATAAGACTAAACAGAAAGGTATTGCCACCTCTAGTAAGTCTCAAAATAAAGTGACTACCCTTGAGCAGAATATTTGTCAAATTTTGTTAGATATGCTTAAAAAGGTCTTACTTCCATATCAGTTAGAGAAACTTAAATCTGAAGACAAATATTTAACTACTCCAGATTTTATAAATCACCGAGAACCAATCCCAGCAATACCTGATTCAGAAGATGAAGAGATATTGGATAATCCTATGGAAATTGATTTTGTTTAGAGAAAAGATCTGACTACAGATGTTGTAACTACAAAATGCAAGATCAAATGATTAATAATTCTGGTGGCCACGGTAGATCCTGGTGCAAATTTTTCAATTATGTCTGAAGATATAGCTAAATGATTAAAGTTGGTAATTGATACTAAAGAAAAACATGATCTTAAAGGTATTGCTACTATTTCTACAGAATCTCTTGGAACTACTCAAAATGTAACAGTAGACTTTATTTCAGGTTGTACTATATGTTCTAATTTTGCGGTAGTCAAATATCCCAAACCCATGCTAATTTTGCCAAATACTCTCCTAGATAAATATGATTATAATTTGTTCATGTCAAAACAAGAATTAAAGCTCATATATAATGGTAAAGAGTATTTTATTCTAATAAATATGCACAAAGTCAAGAATAAACTTGAAGTAAATTATGCTACTGCATCTCAGAATAATAGGTATTTGGTATATAATCAAATTTCTCAAGAAACGGATAGTGATAAGGATGATAATATAATATTAGAGGAATGGCATGCTCCTGCGGACTTTAGCCTAGATTTTGATGATCTATCATTAGCAGAGCAAGTACCTTCAGTACTAAAAAAATGCATGAGTTATGAGGAGTTAGAAAAATCACTATATACTACTCTCCAGTTTAAGACTAAAATAAATGGTCTTTGTGAAAAGTTGCAAATGTGTTATGAAAAGCTACTCGAATATATCTCCTCTAGAGATGATAGTATAAATAAAGAAAAGTTAGACTAAGTAGTAGCTAATAGGCAAGTCATATTCACTTTATTTTTCTCATCTCTTCTAGCTTCTTTTTCATATAATGCATCCAGATTCTCACTACTTATTTTTTTTATGGAGTTATTAGTAGGTGTTGAATCAGATATGTGAGAGCAGAGCTCATGACTTGAAGAGTTGTTCTGAAGGAGCTTATTACATAGTACAGCTTTAGCTCGAGATTTGGATTTTCTCTTTTTTATTTCTGTGGTAGATTCCAAATGTAGGTTCAGAGAACTATGATTCAAAGAAGAGACAGAGTCTCAAATCTCTAATTTATCGTCTAAGAACTTGCTCTGCAATAAAACCTCACTTTTAATTCATAATTGAGAATTTATTTGTTATTGGCATTCTTGATTTTCTATATAATCAACAACACGAGAGTGAGATATGCAATATTTTTTTGCCATTATATTTATTGCATCAGGTACTATACCTATTGATCCTTTAATTTCTTGAATCGCCTCATCTGAAAGAAATATTGCATTGGCACTATAATATTTTTTATGTATACGTCTCATATCAGCAATGTAAGTGTCCTGCTTTGCAGAAATATTTTTATTATCACATATAAAGAAAAGTTTCGAAAAGTTTCAAAATGTTTTAAAATATTAGTTATACATATAGTAGTTGATATATGATGAAAAATATACAAATATTCCAGAATATCTTAAAATATTTTGAAATGTTTTATTATATTTAAAAATATACAGATATATGAAAAAATAATATTTACTGAAAATATTTTACTTTTTGCGTCTTATTCATTTTTTATATACTATCTATTATTTAGCAGAGCAAGCATAAGGTGTTAATATGTTGGCTAATATATATACATTACAAAATATTAAAGGCCATCGACTTGGTAGTATACACGAAGAACTAGAAAAAAAAATACATGATGCTATCAAATCCAAAACCAAAATTAATAAGCTTAGTGAAAAATTGCAGGATAAATATATAAAGTAAATGAAGGCTTTTGATCAAGAAAGAAAGGGGTGGAATCAGGATTCATTATGAAATAATACTAAGATCCAAAAGTTATGCACCCATACTTTGCAGGTCATTAATAAGCATAAGCAATTACAAAATGAAAATACTAATCTTATTTCTTATAGTACACAAAAAGATATTTTTATTGCTGAATCTAAGGCTGAGAATATTACGAAATCCAAGAAAATCAAATCACTCGAATCTATGATCAAGATATTGGAAGGTAAGTTATCTTTAGTCTGGAAAGATGTGATTTTGATTCAAAACAATGCATCAAAAAAAGAGGCACGTAGTACTTTGTTCTACAAATCTGAGATATTATCTCTTAAGTCTAAAATAGCTGAAGTAGAACGTGAGTTAGCTTCAAAAGTCAGTGAACTTGAGTATCTGAAATCAGAGACTATATCAAACTCCGTACTTGGTGGAAATGATGAAAAAAATATGACTAAGTTTGATAATATATCTGCAGTTATTAAATCCAGCAAAAATCTCAGACAATATTTTGTAAGCAGAAAAAGTATGGATCAAGCTAAAAAAATCGATGATAATATCTTGACACAAACTAGTACCTTTGGTACTTGCTTCACTAATGATGAGATTACCAAGCTAGCAAAAATTAATACAGAGATTAATCCAGAGATAAATGATAGAACTAGCATTAGTGAAATTAATGAGAATAATATACTAGATATATCGATAAAACCCAATATATCAGAGACTATACCTCAAAATGTGACTCTGTACTTTATACAATCAGATAATAATATATCTGCTTTAATTGAATCGAATTCTCAGATGGAACCTGATTCCGAGGCTTTGCCTCTTTCAATAGGAGGAATAGGAGTAATAAAATCTAGTCTCATCGCTATCCACTATGAAATGTAGTTTTCCTAAACTGCATAGTTGGTGCTACCATATGATTCCGATAATTCATAAATATGGTGTCTTGAATGGTCTCTTGATGGAAACATACGAAATACTTCACAAGTCGTATATGAAAAACCCGTACCAGTCATCGAATAGAAAAAATGCCATGCAGCAGATAGTAAATGCAGTAAGTCAAGTATGTCAATTATGATCAATTTGTTATAAATTCTAAACTATACTTACAGGTGAAGCGCAAAGAATTAGCTCTAATGATAAGTAAGATAGTTTATCGTAAAACTACGGGATTTAGCAAGGTATTATGGAAATTATCTTTGGATACTATCGAAGCAAAAGTGGTTTTGTTGAAGAATTTGAAGAGTCCACCGCATTCAAACTTCATTGAAGGATTATTGTATATAATCTCTGCATTAGACACGTTCCTTGATATATCATCACAAGAGTCCGAAAGCGAAGACTTTTATATAAAAGTTTATGATGTGGTTCATTTGGAAAGCGGCAAAATTCTAAGAACATCTGGAAATTTTCATGACAAAGAGTGGTTCAGTAACGTTGCAGTAACTTCAGCTGAAGACCAAAGTCATTATAGATCAGATGAAGGTGCTTGGTACGGAAAGGTAAATACAACTTGAAGAATAGTAAAATGTAATTTCAAATTTAGCAATTTTGAATGAATTAACTTTCGCATTTCCTTCCAAAAGGTACTGCTCTTTCTACGGTTTTTTCGAGGATCGGCAAAGGACCCATACAACCTTGCTATGGTTCGTTGGTATGATATTGTGCCAAATGAGCCAGAAAAGTACGGTTGCCCTCATCTATACTATACCAAAGAGTATAATATAATTCCAATAGAATCTATAGAA
>CAJVPS010000422.1:0-25157 GCA_910591765.1 Ambispora leptoticha
AATTCATTTTTATAAATGTGTCCCAGAGCACAATAGGAGGATTTATAAAGGCGCAAAGAGGTCTAGCCAGAGTTGGAAGTATTTTTGTATTATCTAGTAAAGGTATATGGGTGGAATTAAGAACTAATGCTTTTTTGAAGTTATTTAAATTAATGTGGATTCTTTTTCTACAATCTACTTGTAGGTTGTAGAAAGGCTTTGTTGTGTTGAAGTAGCAGTGTTTATCCCGATAATGATAGTTTTTGAGATTACAGCCCTGGCAAGCAATTATTGTATTATTCGGTTGTAAGATATAATGTTGAGTTTTAAGCGTTTCGTTCAATGAGTTGTATATTCTTCTAATAACTAGTTTGTTTGTAATCATCTAGCCCTTTTTGTTGTGGATCCAGTTAGTTAGAGTATAAGGATTTAGCTATAAAGCTACTGATGAAGGATTTGTAGAGCTTGTTATTAGATCCTGAACTATATGAAACCAACGTGGACATCGGCCTCTAGATATCTTCTTAATATTGTGATGAAAATTATTCCACTCTAGAAGTTCAGTACTAGTTGCGTTTAAGAATTGTTTTACACTAAAGACATTGTGATTGTTTAGTTTCTCTTTGAGGTATGAAGCCCTAGAGTGGTTTAGAAGAATCTGGTTTATTGGGGTACCAATAAATTCTTTCAGAAGAGGCCAGTTGTCTCTATTGCATAAGGTTTGCAATTCAAGTGTATGCAAAGCCAATATCATTTGACAGGTTTGTGTATAGGTTTGTATCATTGGAAAGACTGGAAGTTGTGAAAGGATGGAGATGTGGTATTTGCAGCATCTTGTAGTTGTTAAAGTCGTAGCTTTATAAAGGATGAGTCAAAGCTGGAGTGGTTTAGGTTTTTTTGAAGTGTCAGAACCAATGATGAAAACTGGGCTTGAGCTAAATTGTTTAGTGCGTAGATGTCTGGGTTGAATAAGAAAGAGTTAGAAACTCCTCGAGCTAGTTTTGCTTTGTTTTTGACTAGTTGTATACAGATCTTGTTGAGGGTATTTGTTTGTGAGGCTGAAAAGAAAGAAGAATATAGTTGGTAAAGAAGGTGAGAAGTTATAACGCTATTAATTATATAGATTGCTTGTTTTCTGTTATGTGAGCGAATTGTAGTTTCTTTAGATTAATTACTGCCTCAGCCATAATTTCTTTTTGTACTAGTGTTGGCTTTCTATTTGTTGAAAACCATGCTTCTAGGTATTTAAAAGATGTTCTATTTGTGATTGCAGATAGTTGTTCATTGTCAAAGGTTATAGTTTTGTCCCAATCTGTCAAGTTTGTCACCAGGGTAGACTTTTGTGGGTTGATCTTTATGCTGGCGAATCTATAGAATGAGGAAGCGGTATTAAGAATTTTGGTAAGTGATTCCTTGTTTGGTGCAATTCATAGAGAGTCATCCATGTATGCCATTACTGAGGCATGGATTTTCTTTGGCCGATGTGAAGTTATTTCACTGTAAAATTCCTGGTGCTCTTTGTGTATTTTCGTTATTAGTGGATCGTAGTAGATTTTCCACAATAGGGTGAAGATTGTCTCTCCTTGATCTATACTGTCTTCTACTAAGTAGGGTGCGGTCAGGCCCTAGGCTTGTAATCACTTTGTTCTTCCGATTTTGGAGTAGATATGATAGTAGGTTTATAGCCTTCTTTGGGATACATATTCTTGCAAGGGCTTTGCATAGAGTGGGTATATGGATAGAGTCGAAAGCCTTTGACATGTCCTGTGAGAGGATCCAAATTTCTTTTTTATTTATGATTGCATCTTCTAGAATATGTGTGAGCTGTGAGATCGGTTGGAGTATAGACTGAAAAGGAAAGGCTGCATAGTTATAAGGAGAGAGCACTTGATTGCGAACTAGAATATTTGTAAATCAGTTTGTAAGGATCTTTGTAAAGATCTTTCTGATATGATCAATTAATGTAATAGGCTGGGTAGAGTTGAGTTCATAATTGTAGTATTGTTTCTTAGATATTGGTCATATATTAGCTATTAGCCACTGGTTTGGATTATTTCTTGAGCTAAGCAGCTGTTTAAAATGTTCAGAAGAGAGGATAGAGCCACTGAGGGTAGGTGTTGAAGAACTTCATTTGGAATCCCAAGGGGGCCTGTCACTTTCCCTTTAGATACTAGTTTTATAGTTTGTTTAAGTTCAGTTATAGTAATAGGAGTGAGAAGGTTGTCATAAATAGTTTCCTATATATTGTTTAGCGGAAGGTAGGTTGATTCCCATTCTTCTCAAAAGATGTTATTAGAGGGGTTGTTTTTGGTCCATGATTTGTAGTGTAAACACACTGCTTCTTTGATTTTGCCTTTGTTAGTGATTACCTTATCTGACAGAACAACTTTCTCAAAACTGATTAGTTCGACTCTTCTTTGTAGAATGCTATCTATCATATGACTAGTATTGTCTTTGAAGTCTGAATATCTACGGTTAATATAGTATTTAATTCGTTCACTTTGCTCCTGCCTTTTTTCATAATTGCATGCTTGCCAGATAATATGTTTATGCTGTTTAACTTGGCTGATGATGCTATTAAGAGAAGATGTAAGCTGTTTTTGTGTTATCAGTAAGATGTTAATATTTGCTAAGGTAGCTGCTTTAAGCAGGTGTTGGTTTGCCTTTGGCAAGTCAATTGCCAAGTTATTTGAGAGACAATTTAGGCACTTATTAATATTTTTCAGAGCTAAGTGTAGTTTGGTTGCTTTTAGTGATAAAGTATAGAAGGGCTTTGGAGCAGTGAAGGTATGTGGGATGTGTTTGTTTATTGCTTCCTTAACTTTTGCTACTCAAGAGTTCCAAGCTCTATTAGTGCTATCTTTGTCCATATTTGAGCTAAGAGTAGGTTGTTAGTTGAAGAGGCTATTTATTGATTCTTCGAAATTATCTCAGTCCACTGATGTCATTTTCTCATACAAATATATTTTCTGCTTTTTCTTTTTGTTTCTTGGACACTTTTGTGATAAGAAGTTTGTGTGCCATACTGTATGTAGGATGTAGTGATCGCTTTCTGAGATGTTTGAAGTGTTAATTAGCTAAGAGATATCAAAAGCCAAAAGTATATCTGAGAAAATCCAGAAGTCATCTATTTGGCTAGCTGTGGTTGAACCTTGCCAAGTTGGTGCTTGGATGCTGTGGAATGTTAGAAGGCTGGTCAGGTTAGCTGCATTTAGATTGGTGAAGATAGGAAGTCATTTGTCTCAAAGTTGATTAGCATTAAAATCTCCTAGAATTATGAGATGCCAGTTTTTAGCTCTGGCCTCTGTGGTTCAATTGAGTAGCTGAGACTGAGTTTGTTTCAAGAGAGAGGGGTGGTTTGACGGAAGGTAGGTTGAGATAATCCGAGACTTGTTGCTATTTGGAAAATAAAAATTAATGCAAATTGCTGTTCCAGAAAGGTATGAATTCTATAAATATATGGTTGCAGTTGGTTGCATATTATTAGGGCTGTTCCTAAGCTAGTTTCTCATTGGTTTGGCTTATAGGGCAAGAAGTTTGAGATAAATATTTTGTAAAATGGGTTGGTTAGCAATCTTGTTGCTGAGTCTTTTAGCTTTGTTTCAGTAAGAGAAATTATATGAAGATTTGTTTCTATGCAATATTCAACCCAAGTTTGTACTTTTAAAGGATCATTAAACCCTCTAATGTTGTGAGTAGCTAAGTTAATTTTTTTGTGTATATCAAGTTCTAGTTGTTTGGATAAGTTCCCGTTTTCTGCAGATGGCAGAGTTTCTGTAGAAGGATTTGTACTCATTGGTTATCTGTGCTAGAGTCTGGCTCTGCTTCGAACATTTGTGTATCTGTTATTGTTGCAGGTATTTCTTTTAGTTTTGCTGTTGTAGTTGTTTTTTGTTCTTCAAAAATATCGAAGGATGGTTCTGGTAGATCGATTAGATCGAAGATATATTCTGGTACTGTATGATATACAAAATGTTGTCGAAAAGTTTCCAGTACTAGTGGGATATTGTGATGTTTCTTTATAGGAACATTTATATTAATAATTTTTTTTTCTTGAAGAGCAGATTGGAGTTGTTCAACTGTTGACGGTAATTTGGTTAAATTTGATTCAGTTTCTGGTTACTTTTTTTTGATATTAATCCAGGATTGAGGTATAATATAGAAATAATAGTGTTTGTGTAGAGCTTTAGCTGTGATATTTAGTTCTTTAGGAGTTGAGATAGGTAATGTCAGATTGACAAGGTCAATTAGTTCAGCATCTTCAGGCAAGTCAGGGAGGTCTGTGTAGTTAAAGTTACAATATACTTGTGGCAGTAGTGTTGGGATATTATAAATAGGTGAGATACTTTTAACAAAAGTATTCACCTCTTCTTTGCTTTGCAAGAGAAATTTGAAGTTTGTCATTTTTAGTTGTATTGGGTCTAAAGGTAGACATCTATAAGAAATGATATAATTATTAGAAAGTCTTGTAAATGAATAATTTACTCGCAGGAGTCTAACATGTTCCTTGAAGTCTTCTTGGCTTCTGGGCAAGAAGGGAAATTTTTCTCTTAATCTCGGTGTTAGTTCTTATGGAGTACAAGGTAATAGTTGTTTTGGAGCAGGTAAGTCGAAGTATTCTATTGGGATTTGTCAAAAGAAGTAATATTTCTGAAGTGACTCTCTATATTGGCCTAAGTTTTGTAGGTCTGCTCTGCTTGTGATAGGAAAGAAGTCATGTACTTCATCTCTTAATTGCTTGTAGGATGCAGGCAGAGGTTCCCTGGTATCTGAGATGTATGTATCAGGTAATGATGCTGCCCGAAACTAATTTGGGTTACTAACCGAAACCGAAACTAGTTTTATGTATCCGAAACTAATTTTCAAAACTCTAAACTTTGTTAAAATTCCAAAACTATATAAAATTCCGAAACTATATAAAAAGTTCTGAAACTATAATAAACTTCTAAACTATATCAAAATTCTGAAACTATATTAAAAACCCGAAACTATACTAAATTCTGGAACTATACTAAAGAATTGAGAACACCCTTAGGTGGCATCCACAATTTACATTAAACTTGTATTATCTTTAAGATCCCTATAAACAATACAAATTCAATGATTTCTATATCCGGTTTACTGTACTTACTGACTATGATTACGCCTTAATAATCAAATATAAAAATCTATATATGATAAGCTAACATATTATTTTTATTCATCCAGTTTATGTATGCGTTTCTAAACAGTGCTTGAACGGGTTTCAAAGTTGGAATTCGATTTCGACGACGTATAACATATATATTAAACAACTACTGCTTATTTTATTTAATAATATATATATTTATATACATACTATAACAAATATATTGATACGTATACTAACTATTCAAAATCCTAATCATGAATCAACTCTTCTAAATTAAATTCATGATCGTCATTCATAGCAATATCTGAATTATTATTTTCTTCGTTAGAAGTATATTGATTATCTGCTTGATTAAACATTCGGTGATTCAAATCTACAATATCGTTAACAACTAAAACCACCACTTGATGATTAGGAATCACTAAATCATCATCTTCATCTGATTCACTATTTTCATTATTTTCATTTTCAATTTCTTCACTATAATTCTCATCATCAAACAGATATGATCCTTGGATCATCACTACCAATTCATCTTCAGTTTTGTTTTTTGCACTGTATGATAACTCTTTATATGCATTAAATAAATTGTGATGTCGAATTTTAGTTAGTGATTCTAAATTTTTTAAACTTAAACGCTGTCTTTTTTTCCCATAAAACCAACCCAGAATAGAGAAAATTCGTTCACACGATGCGCTATGAGGAGTTATTGCAAAAATTTTTTTAGCTAAAATTTTAAGATTATCAAACTTATCTTTAACAAAGCTCCACCACATAAAAGGAGTCATTAGTTGACTATCATATCCGATTTTGTACGGAAATTGTTTTTCTCTAAATTTGATAATTTGGGAAATTAGAGTTTGTGCAGATAATTTATCTTTGTATCCCATTGATTGCCATAATGTTCCAGCATAAAGGGCAGTTTGTGTCCATACTCCTTTTCTTAAACCGGCACCTATAAAAATTTTTTATTATTAATAATTATATTTTTGTACTATAAAATATATAATACTTAAAAAATCTATTTAGATTACAATACCTCGATATTCAGGGTGAAGTATATATGCTAAAATATATGGCTCAGCTTCAAGTTCGTTCCAACGGTTATTGACAATTTCTATACATCGATTTTTAAAAGTAATTGTATCTCTTTCTCTTGGAATATGATAAATTGTTGAAATTAAACGAACTAGTTGAATAAAGCAGTCTGCCATTGTGCAATTTGCTTTTTCTAACTGCAAAATTGCAGTTCTAATTGGGGCAAAAATTTTGGATATCTGTTCTACATTGTGAAAAAATCCTCGAAACTTTAAAATTCTTTGTACATCTTGATTAGTAATAATATCGGGATGATCATTTAATATCTTAAAAATCATTAATTATATGATATATTAATACTAATATAGTAAACCAAATTTCAAGTATATAATTAATAATAATTACCTTTTCTAATACAGGTTTTAGTCTAAAAACAGAATCTACAGTTTCATAAGCCGATGTCCATCTAGTTTCAATAAAAAGTTTTAATCCACCGTGAATATTAAATTCTTCAATATATTTTTTTAAATAACTTTTAGCTAAATGACTAGCTTTAAAAAAGCGACATATCTTATTACAATACTTTAAAATACGTGCAGGTAATCCACATTTTAAAATATCCTGACTAATTAGATTAACAAAATGAACAATACAACGAAGATTAAAAATAAAGGGATATTTCTGATTAATCTGTCTACGTGCAGCAGAAATAGCTGAAGCATTATCAGAAATTATTCCAATAAATTTTTCAGGTCCAATTTTAATTAAAATTTTTTCAATTTCATCAAAAAGTAAATCAGCCGTATGGCTAACATGAGATAAATCACGAAGGGCATATAAAAATTCTTTATGATCGGAAGTCATTATCATAAAATTATAAATTGAAGCGCCTTGGGGATTTGTCCAACCATCCAATCCTAAATTAAAATAAAATTAATAAAATTGCATAAATTAAAATTTAATGCAGTAATAACATTAAAATTAATTTACCAAGTATTAAATTATTTGCAGTTTTTAAGTATTCTTCAGTTTCCCAATTAACTTTAATAACTTCTTCATTTAATAAAGTGTTGGCAAGATATTCACGGGTAGGTGGTGTATATGAAGATCGCAGAGATTTAAGTATATCGATAAATCATGGATTCTCAATTATGGAAAATGGAAGCCCACACATAGCAAAAGCCTTAATAATTGCACGATCAACTGCCTCTTTTTTAGAACCAGCCAAAATTTGATTTTCATTTTCCCAATAATCATTAATATTTATTTTCTGTTTTTTAGATTGTTTTGAACCAGATGCTTGGGTTTTTTCTTTTAATTTTTGTCTTTGAATTACAATTTCTTGATATTTTTCTCTTATCTCATTATCAAGATTTTCATCTTTACATTCTTTTGCAAGATGTATCTCAAGCTGATTAGGACGTCCACGATTAAATTGTGTAGAACAATATTTACATTTGGCAGCAAAATGACCAGGCGATTTCAATAGAGTTGCAAAAAAATGATCCCAAACAGGGTCTGGTGGTCTTCCTCCAGGATGTTTTGGACGTGCATCTTTCTCAGCTTCTTCAGACGAATATTGGGAAGCCATTGAAGGTGAGTCATAAGTTACTGAAGTTGAATCACGTGAAGACATTGAAGAAATTATGCAAATCGTGAAAGATGGCTTATGCCAAAATAAATAGATTTTTAAAAATAAAAAAAAAATAAATCGCCAATGAATAAATAACCATTTTAGCATAAGCGAAAACTAAGCTGGTGTGAGAAAATTATGCGAAGCCATTAATGCAAAGAAAAAAAATTATATTTGGCAAAAACGCCAATAAATGAATATTTCATAAATATTCATGATATATATCAATAAATAATTTCAAGATGTTAATTTGATTATAACATATCCATTCTTATGTTTAATTCAAATTAAGAAGCCGATTATTGTTTTTGCCCCAAAATCTTAAAACATTACAACTATTTTTTTATCGTTATAATAAAATTATTCTAATCATTTGCTAAACTTGTTAAGTTTTTGACTTCAGTATGATTACGCTATATCAAGTAAGTCTTTTATTAGATCGATCAGTTATCTGAAGAAAAAAAGCGATAATTTTTTATTTTTACTTTGCAATTTGACTTATCGATTACTAATAATTAACATCGTATGATCTATCTTATAGATCACGTGCAGCACATTTGCTACAAGACTATTCAGATTAAATTACATATAAAATAGTTACATGCGACTGGTCGTATGTATATTGTAAAATTCATGACTAAAATGGTAAGCTATAAACGTAATACAAAATATGATTTCAATAGAGGGCGTAAAGACATTTTTGGATTAAATTTAAATGCTGCAAAAAAGTAATGCATAACCGGTATATTTTAGAATTTAGAAGCTACGCACCATAACGATAAGTTTTTATTTAAAAGAAGACATCACAAGGTAATCACCCCGCAATTTATGATTATAAAATATGCATGCGATGTAAATTTTTGTGTAAATAAGTTGTTGAAAATTACTAATATTCTAGAGATGCTATGATATTTTTGGGACAAGGACTTTTTTTTAAATAATGGTTATATATGTCTAAATGTTCTTCGTAGTTGGTTACAAAATGAAAAAAATAGTTATGGAAAGTGAAATACGTAATTCGTATATATACACGTATTTTATACATAAAAAATTCTTTAATAAATACCGTAAAAGTTCATATACAAGATCCCCCATATATCAGACCCACCCCCATTTTTTACTAATTAATTTCTTTTTTTTATTAATTAATTTTTTTGCTGGAATGTAAGAGACCCGGGTCTTGTATATGATCTTTTACGGTAATTCAAATATGGTATCAAAATTGATAAATTTAGAAACCGACCCCTGAAACCTATCACATCATCTTTGATTTTTTATCAGGTATATTTAATGCGGGCTTTTTTAAATAACAACTCCTTATGACCTCATACTTACTCAACCATCCGTTAATCCTTTATCAATACATCATACATATCTCTCTCTTAAATACATCACCCCTTGTCATCAACTTAAAACTTACGATTACCCTGCATCATGGGCCCTTAAAACCAGGATTTTAGTTAAATCGATCTTCATTGGCCCATATGAGTCCTTAGATATATAAAAAACTGGTTTTTATATATATAAAACTGATCGGGTCACTTGTAAGCGTATTTAAATAGCTGCTCGATACGTAAGTATCGAGGCAGCTTTTGTCTCGAATCATGTGCCATCCGATCGAGCATATGACATATGACAGACCAGGTTATGATCACATGTTCGATCGATCAGTTGACTGATGGAACGTAACGGTAAGTATGAGGTAATCAGGTAATTAATTATGAGGTAATTGGATCGTCGTTCTGGTTATATCGATCCCTCCCACCCTACCCGCGTTAGAGCGACGCATAATTTTTGTGGCCTGCCGGGACGGCAGTCATAAATAAGAGTAGGTAGTGGGATCCGTTAGGATTGTATGCTGAAAAACGTTAATTGTGGCCTGTTGAGACGACAGTCACAAAATAATGATAATTTATGGCCCTTTGGAACGATACAAAAGAAAATGAAAAATGAGAAAGAAAGAGCATGTTGCACGATTTTATAAACATCTGCGTAGGTTGCTCGATAGCAGAAGGGAAATATCCGTATGTTTCTACATCGTAATAGTTTATCCCAAAATGGGAGACAAAACAAATAATAAAATATATAACCCACTTCTGGAGTGTTCCGGAGTGGGTTATATGTTTTATTATTACAGCTGTTTTCATAAATTCTGGGACATCCGAATATTTGCCGATTCGATAAGTTTGTGATTTCGGCGATGGTCACTGCCGAATCAAAACTTATCGAATCGGCAAATATTCGGTCGGTCAATTTTTTGCCAGATGTCCCAGAATTTATGAAAACAGCTGGGATCACCAACATTCCGGGTCGGAATGCATCAGAATGCTGGCTGGATATGCCGGAATTGATTAATTTTGTCCAAAAATTTTACCAATGAAGAAATGCCCGGCTGATAATTTTGCTATAGACTGTTGGCTAACAGCTGTTATCATTATTCCTGGGACACCTTATGAAAAACTAACATAATAATTATTCAGCCGATTCGATAAGTTATTGATTTCGGCATGATCAGTATAATGTTTATTATTTACGGAGATAGTCTAAAGCCAGGTATGTGCGTATGTGCGTATGTACGTGGGTTTTAAATTGGTTACTAATCGATTTGTAAATTGAAACTCACGTAACTTTAAACGACCTCTATTTACAATGCAACAGTGACAATTATTAATCGATAACCAATATCAATATAACGAAAAAACTTATCGAATCGGCTGAGTTAATTTTTCATAAGGTGTTCCAGGAATAATGATAACAGCTGTAATGCGGCCCGGAATTTGGTGATCATCTTCCTGTAAAAATAGAGGTCGATGCATAAAATTAATTAAAAGTCTAATATGCACTAGAGGTGCGGGCGAATCGTCCCAATGATTGGCTTTAGGAAAATACTATCTTGATAGTACACTGAGTGCTTGCTTATTAGGTGGATGTACCTAATAGCCAAGGAAATAAACGCCAATAAAAGTCAAATTGCACGCGTGGAGTTAGAAAACTTTCGTATTCCAGATCGACCGCATATTCCAATACTGGATAACTTAACCTTATTTGAGATGATAACAATATAAAACCCGCAACGAGTACGACGAAGAGAGAATACATTAACTGCACCATCGTCTCCAAGTTTATGTTTGTGGCCCTGCGCTAAATTAGTGTCGAGTCAAAGTTTCTCCCAGGTCACAACACTGTTTACATGTTTGTATTTTACTATCGTATTATTTTTTTTTCATGCCTATTGTCCGGATCTCAGATTCAGTTTTTTTTTTATTTTTCGATAATATCGAATCGAACTCCACCCTCGAAAATTTAAAAAAAACTAGTCATCCATAATTCTCACCGTCACGATTATTCAACCGGTTCACCCGATTTGGGTTCATCAACCCTATTTTTATTTTAATTGATTTTTTTTATAAAGTAACGTCATGCAAATACGTACGTACGTACGTAGAATTATACCTCGAATATTTGTTAATAAAAAAAATTTTTTTTTATTAATTATATAATATAAATTTTATTAGGATTTATCATTATCAATTTCTTAAACAATAAGCCATTTACTTTTTCAACGGTTTCTACCGCCTTTGAGTAACATCCTAATTGTTAAAAGTTCTTTAGAAGTTTCTTAAATTCGTTTTCACATTTGAACTAAGACTTGAAAATCTTATGAAGATTTCCGAGTTTTCATTTGATGAAACTTATTTACCAACTAAACGTAACAATTTTTGTTACACTTACGTACAGGCGTGATGTATCTCATGTTCATTTTTTCTATTTTTGTATATATTCTCCCATTGTTTTACAATATATTGCAACAGAGAAGACTGATAATCCGTAGTATCAATTTTTAAAAGCATTGCTATCACTTTCAGATTATACGGGTGATCCGGTTCGGAACTCTAGAAATTACTAATACTCGTAGATGATCATTATGGATATCAACTTTTTTTTTCATCTTTTTTTAATTTCAATTGTAGGAAGAATTTCATGTTTGTTATCGGCATACCTAAAGTGTCTCATACACACTATAATTTGTTGAGAAAACGGTGTGAATGTGATTATAGCATAATCAGGTGGTCAATGATCAAATGGAGGGATGAGAGAAAAAGGAAAATAATTTAATGAAGCTTTGTACAGTCAAATATCTATAAACGAACACACTTTCATATCTCAATTCACTATTAACGTTAAATGTAACGTTAATGTACATCCGGTAGAAAATTTTTTCAAGTCATGGTCCTTAGCACGTAGGACAGTGTATACATAGTATGGAACAGTCTCAACATTGGTCCTTAAGGAGCAATTAGAAAGGTTTGACTCTGTATGGTTTGGTTTAAAGGCTTATATTGTAATACGTATGTACGTGCATCCTCTGAATTATGATTTGATGACAACTATATTGAGGAATATTAGCTGCAGTTAATCTTCACAAAGAACAATATTAGTGTTGGCATTCGGATTATATGATTATATCCATATTTTTTGAATATGTCCAATTAAAAAAAAAAAAATTTAAAAATCACCATAACGATAACCCATATTATTTTCAATTAGCCCAAATGCCAACACTGTTATCACTATTTAGCACATTGAAAAGACTTGACGTAAATATTTGCAGAAGTTATATAGCAAATTTATTAAATGAATGCAAATCCTTTGCAATCGGATTATATCATCCTTGAAATTCTTGCAATACCCTCTATGTTGAAATTTCATTAACTTCATTAAACGATATATCAATATAGCTGAGAATATACAAAGAATATGAACCTCTAAAGCAGCTACAACATGTCTTTCTTCTATTTTTTTTTCATTCAGATCTTGATTTGCTTCAATATTAGCTTCTTCGGCTAGGCGTTGAAGAAATAAAACGTAATCTAGATAAATCTATATATTTGGAAAAGTAAATATTTAAAAATATATATTAAACGCGTAATATTATAATATATTGACTAACCATAACGTCTACATTCTTGGTCAATGCTTTGTTATGGTGAGATTTGATTATTCTTTTAAGTGTTGCACGAGGAAATAATTGTGTCATCCTTCTAAGGACATAAAAGAAATTATTGTGATTATTGTCAAATTTTCTTTTTTTTACGTGTTGTTTGAATCTGTGTTACCTAATAGATCGACCAATGACATGTGTTTGCATTAATGTGGGCAGATTGATTTTCAAACTTTAATTCTGGTCGGATGTGAATTCTCATATAAGAATTTATTTATCTGATATATTGATATATCACATATCGATATGTACGTAATTATCGTTAAATCGGTGGCTATATAAGGCTTCATTGAATCTGAATTGGGAATATTGAATTTTATATAAATTCGATTTTTTAGGAGGTTAAAGCTGCGTAATCGCGTGAACTACGAATACGTTGAGCCAACCTCCTTTGACTTAACAAATGGTTCTAAACATTTAATTCAGAGGCTAAAAAATTTAATTGGATTAATTGGACTAATCGGATGAGTTGCAGCTTTCCCGCTTTCATGCTTGTCGATCTATTCACTCCCTTTTTTCTCTGGCAGAATTTTCACGTGATTACTAAGCTTATTAAACCTTACAACAATTTCCAACAGTTTCCGATTGACGTTGATACCTGTAATACTTTTCTTTTTAGAGAAGAGATCTACAAGAAGGGGATAAGTTAATTACAAATAAAATCCTTTAACCATCAAATTTCGTGACAATTTTGTGTATCATAAGTTTTAAATGAGGTTTTCTTATATCACTGTGCAAGAAGGTGAGTACGTTCTCATGCCAAGTATAAGACTTCTGACACAATCGTGAAACTGTCCATCAATAAATATAAACATATTGTGCATATTCTTTGTTAGATGAGATCATAGATTTATTATCGTATAACCATTTATATTCAATTTTATCACCTGACTATTTTACCTATACCACTACTTCACACTGGAGGCGAGTTACCCTGATATTTATTATATAAACAATGGGTTACATTGCCTTCTAAGCCACCAAAACTGTGCGAGATCTGTATAAAAACATCTGTTCGATATTAACTTTTTTTTTGTTACTTAAAAAAAAACCGTTAAAATGACATCACACACAGAGAAGAGTACCGCAGAAGAAGACTCTGATATTATTGAGTTCTTAAACCGTAAGTTGGCAAATCTTTCAGTGGCATCTGATGCAGCAGAAGTATTAGGGAAAAACGATGACGGCTTGCCAGTTTGTGAAGTATCAATGCTGGTTTGTTGTAGAATATATTTTTTCTAAAAATATAATAAATTAAAAAAGTCGTTTATTTCATTATCTTGTATCTTATCAACACTTTTTGAACTTTTCAATTTATTTAGTTACCTCAATATGCGCAAGCTGTTTATAATGCACTTCGTTCTCCAGTGCGACAGTTACGACTTGCTGCAGTTGTAAGATTACGAAAATATCTATCTTTGCGTGTGTATTATTTATTATTTGTTGTTAATGTTGTTAATTAATAATTTATGACTTTGTTTTTTGACTATTGCTAACTGTTTCGTTATAATGTTCTCTAAATATGTAGAAAATGTTGATGAAAGAGTTGATAATGTCTTGGCGTTGGAAATAATACCATTATTGATAGAATTTCTCGAATGTTATCACGATAATTTATTACAAGTAAGTATAATTCATATTTATTAAGAATCTATTTATCTTTTTGTTAGACGACTAAAAAATATTTTCCCTTTGCTTGATGGATTTTCAGTATGAAACTGCCTGGATAATTACTAATATAGCCGTAAGCATTTATTTATTTATTCAATTCGGATAATATTTGTTAATATCCATTGGCTTTGAACAATTTTGATTTATTATCTTTCTAACATTGACTTTTCAGGCTGGTTCTACGCAGCATACACAAGCCTTAGTCGCTGGTGATGTAACGCAACACCTTATCAAAGTTCTTACCACGTCAACGAATATCGAAGTTCAGACGCAGGTAAGAAACTATTTATTTACACATTTATTTACTTATTTTATTTATTGATTTCCCTATTAGCGTTAATTTTCAATTTCAAACAAATATGTCATCTTAAATGGTTGTACTGGTAATAACAGATTATATGGGCATTAGGCAATATTGCCGGTGATGGTGCCGTTTTCAGAGACATTATATTATCGGCTGGAGTGATCGAACCTTTACTCTATATTTTAACACATTACGATAAATACGACTACATGGCCGTTAGGATAACAGTCTGGGCAACCGCAAATATGTGTCGTGGATGTCGCTGTTCGGATCCTTCATGGTCTTTGGTAAGCAGTATAGTATATACTTGGTTAAATCTTTATAATATTGGTGAATTTTTCTTAACTTTTTAATTATAATATTTTATTAATATTAAATTAGATTACTCCTGCTTTTCCAATTTTGGGTAACATGGTACAATTGAACGATATCGAAATTATATCTGATGCTTGGTGTGTTTCTTGAAAGAATCCTGTGTGAAATGTTGGTGTGGCAGATTTGGTAATAATACGAAGTTAATCTCTGTTCCACTCTGTTATTAGTTGGGGCATGTCGAGAATTTTGAATGGAACGCATAAGCATAGAGAGCATGCTTTAGTTAGTGACAGCACACTATGTCATCGATTAGTGCAACTTCTGAGGTTAAAATTCTTTCCGTATTATACGAGCTTTATATATATATATATATATTATATATATATTTATATCTTTGAAGGAAATTTTACACATTTTTTTTTTCCTTTGGCAGTGAGGAGAGTCTTACGTCTACTGTACATTTACCTGTATTGCGAACTTTAGTTAATATAGCGTCCGGAGCAGGTTTGTATTTATAATTATATTATATATATATATATATTTTTGTTATAAATTTAAACTGAAAATTATTATTATAGAGAAACAAACGCAGTCAGTTATCGATGCTGGTGCATTGACCATTTTGACATCATCATTTTTGACAACGAAAAACTTGACACTACGTCGTGATGCATGTCTAGCGGTTTCCAATGTGGCTGCTGGTACATATAAACAGGTACTTGAATAGTTTTAAAATTTTGACGATTTTCATTTTCAATCTATTTGACTAATTATATTTCATTTATTCAGGTAAATGCTGTCCTTACAGAACCTAATCTAATAGAGAGTATTGTCGCTTTACTTTGGGATAGCGACATGAAAGTGGTTAAAGAAGCTTGTTGGGTTCTTAGTAACTCTACTAGTTTACATAATCCTGGCCATATTCAGTTCGTATAGATTTTTTATACTTATATATAATTTTAAATTACTACTATAATTATTTCCTATAATTATCATTAATTACCATAATTAACTTATTTAAATGATTTAGAATCATCCTTCAACATGATATTATATCACCTACTCTCCATCATTTACGCAATCCAGGAACTCCGCATGAAATCTTGAATAAACTTATCGATACATTAGTTAATATCCTCTCAGTTGGTGATTTGTCAGGTCCAAATTCATCACAGATATTGGCTAATGAATACGCTGACAAATTAGCATCTGCAGGAATAGTAGAAGCATTGATTATGACATGGAATAATTCTTCAGTAAACGAAATTGTAAAAGAGAAAGTACGTGCATTATTAGAACGGTGGTTTTGTGGATATTTACCACGAAATAATCAAAGTAGTGGTGAAATTGAAGAAGATATTGCGTCAATTGAAGAACGTGTTTCAAGATTGACCATCATGGGTGGTGTTTTTTAGAAAATATTTGATCGCTAGTCATGCTAATTTAACAAATTTGATTTATCATTGTTATTACTCGATCTTGATTAGCTATTAAAATTATGTAAACAACTAGTACATTATCATATAGACGGATTCTATAGAAAACTTTCTCGTGATTGGTTAATTTTATACAATTGGACTTATACATTTTAGACTACTTTTACAACGCAAAGCAGTAAATTAAAAGGTATCATAATAGGATGATCTTTGGATATATTAGATATATATATTTAAACAACTTTTAGATATTCTCGGATATTTGGAATTACTATTAAAAATGTAAATAGTTTTTAACAGTAAATATCTTTTGATTCGATTCGTTTTCGGTTAATCATTACCAAAATAATTATCGTTACGTATAAAATTGATTTCAACAAATAGTGTAAAATGTTTAAGTATATACGTAGTACGTATGATTTTAATGATTTTAATGATTTTAATTTGTTGAACTATTTTATAAAGGTATATATATAGTTATTTTGATAATAAAATTATATGTATTTATATATTAACAATTATTTATATCTTTTAATTGGTTTTACGTACTAAATTATACCAGAACTAGCTAACTAATCAATGCTAGATGTTTTAAGTAAAAATATTTAATATTTCAAAAACTTTTAGAACTTTTAATATGTTATATTAATGTCGCTGGTATAATTTAGTATAATTGTATATACAGTATAATAAAAGTTTATACGTAATTAATTTTAACCGGAGGTGATTTCACCTAGGTGATATTATTCATGATTTATTAAATTATTTAATCGTATAATTTATCTAATTTATTTATTTTCTTTTATATCTATTTATATATATAGTTACATTTTATTTTATATCATACTTTTATTCAACATTTAACTACCAAACTTTTATACCATTTATTTATTATAAAACCCTAAATTAAAACGTCGAATATTATTTCAATACCTACAATTATGATTAAATCAATATTTTTCAATTTAAAATCTATAAACAGAATATTATAAATGCTTTTTCACCAGCTCATTTTATATCTTATTTTAATATCTACGAATTTAATGTTGACGAACTTAAAGTTGCAAATACCTTTTGATTTTAACAACTATAACTTAATATTGCAAATGCTTCGTTATCTTATCCAGGTACCTATAAATATTATCATGGTGCAAATGCCTTGTTGTTACCTTATTTTGGCATTTATGCCAATGTTTACCACATTAGTAATACATTTGTTGAATTGATGTTAAGATTCAACCGGAAGATATATATAGATAACTATCAAAAATTATGATATCTAAGAAGGTAGTAATGAAAAATATAATAATAATAATAATAATCTATTAGTATTAAGTGGAAAAAAACATAGTGAAATTACGTGAAATTATATGAACTTATGTTTTTGATAGTGGGAATAATTACTTTTTGTGCAATAGTATTTAATCTTCTAACAAGAATAAAAACTTTTATAAATGCTTAAGTTGAATTTAAAATTAAATTTGATCAAGACCATGTAAAATAAATAGGTTTTGTTATTATTTTAAATTAATTTTTAGTTTTTTATGCTTTTAAGTTTACCAAAAATTTGATATATCACTTTATATTAAATATTATAAAATATTTAATTAAATTTTTTGATTCTAAAGTTTGAAATCTTCAATATTATTTGATTTTCAACTCTTTCTGACAATCACTTGAACCAAGATCGCACCAAAACAGTTTGAAGATTCAAGGCTCTAAAAAAGTTCAAAGATACTTGAGGTTCTTTATTGGTACTATTGTTAATGAAGACTTATATATGAAACACCGAAAAGTGGGTGTACATAGTTGGTTTGTGCTTTGGGTCAAGCTTTTTTTCTTGATAAACTCTCTCGCATGTTCAGCATCCAAGCAAAAAGGTTATTTTGGTAACAGTAGTGGTGAAAACTCCTAACTCAAGTATCTGAAGCTTTTTAATTTTATGAAGAACAACTGAAAACACTTTTATTGTTTTGAGCTTTTGTAAATACAGTATTTTTTTTTCTTTGATATTTTTGGTCAAAACTTTTGACAAAAAGTGGGAAATTTGGCATACTTCCTCCAAAAGATTGGTAATGTTTACCACTTCTATATTGAAAAACTCTGCATGATAACAAACAACATATGTAAAATAGACAGTGTTGACAAATTTAGTAACTAGATGAGTATTCAGAAAAATACTTTATATGTTATGTTGTTAAGGATATACAAACATGTAATCATTAGATAGAGCATGTGGAGATTTCAAAATTCTTATACTTTCAGATAAAGATATAGATTTAATTGAAAGAATAAAGCAAAATAAAAAAAGATATACAGGCATCTTCTAGTTATATCTATATAATTTTTAACCTTTGACATAAGGAGGTTAAGTGTTGTTAGGCAGATTGTATCTGGGCAAAACATAGTTGTTTAATGGTTTACCCTGACTGCAAGTAAATGTTACGGCATCTGCGAGGTACACCGTGGGTGAGTTTACATTTTGATTGGAATACTTATAGATTTAGATTTTTTATGCCTATAAAAATGAAAGACTGTTTTCATAATAAAGTAAACAGGATTGTTAAAAGAAAAAAAATAAAGTTTGAAATCTTTATTTATTAATAGATTTAATAATATTGTTATAAAATAAGTTTTTTTTGTTTTTTTTTATTAGTTTTATTATTTTTTAAATCAACAATCCTATCTTTATTATTTAGTACTTAGAATATATAATGAATTATACTAAATTTATTTATATTGAACACTTATTAAAAAAAGTTTATTTAGCATATATTTAGATATGATTCACCTTAATAGAGTTTTGTTTTACTTCAAATCCTTAATTTATTAAGAATTTAATCTTTTTAGTTATTAGCTGGTGTTTATAAACCTAGCTATATTCAAATAGCTATATTTAGTTTTAGTTTAACTAATTAAATTAATTAGTTTAAAACTAAATTAGGTTGATCTTTAGTATAAGTAAGTATATATAATTATTATATAATTATAATATATTAACTTAATAAGCAAATCGCAAGTTATCTAAACAAATATTTTTTTTTAATATATAAATTTTACTATAAGGCTAAATGTGCAGCACTTCTATCTAAAACTTTTTTTACTAAGTAAATCACTCTTGAGTTTGTAACAAAAGTTGTAAAGCTTATTAAAATGCATTTAATAATGAAAAAATATTAAAATTGGTCCAGTAGTTCTTGAGAAATCTTTAAAAAACTTCTTTTTCACATAGTTCTTGCTAGCTCTATTCTATGTTTTGTCAAAACTAATATTGGTGCCTATAGATCATCAATCATTTTTTTTGTAAATATGGAAACTTGCAGCATATAGTATAGTTTTGAAATTATACATATATTGTTTATACTGTATATAATACTTATACTATTGTTAATTTCTTTAGATTTAGTGTTCGAACCATTGAGCATACAATCTTTTTTGCTCTTGCTTTAACTAGTGACTTATCTAGCTTGTTGTTAAGTCAAACTCCTAAAAATCTTGTAATCTTGTTTCTTTCTTCTTCTATTAGCCATTCACTACCAAAAAAGATTTTTTTATCTTCTTCTTTTTTCAGAATTGATGACAATTAGTTTAGATTTTTTTTTATTAATTTGTATATTATTGAACTTAAAGAACTCTTTAACAATTTGAATTATTTTCTTCATTTGGTCTTTACTTTCTGCAATTCAAGTTGTATCGTCAGCATAGACAATAACTGCCTATGTCTATTCTTTTT
The DNA here is from genome assembly GCA_910591765.1 of Ambispora leptoticha. Taxonomy (NCBI): domain Eukaryota; kingdom Fungi; phylum Glomeromycota; class Glomeromycetes; order Archaeosporales; family Ambisporaceae; genus Ambispora; species Ambispora leptoticha. Next base: position 20,243 of record CAJVPS010000422.1, read on the forward strand.
GTATTGTTTAGTTCAGGCTGTAGTTAAAAGGAGTTTGTTGGGTTATAATACTATATAAAGTGAAGATAGTCAGTATACTAACTAGTGTACTGCTCAATTTGCTACTCTTATAAAGTCAATAAATTTTTAGATAATCTTAGGCAAGATAAAAAACTATCTAAGAACACAGATATTAATAACTCTATCCTAACTCCAAGACATGTATATACTATCAATGCTTTTATTCTTTATGAAATTATACAATTTTAAAAGAAACCTCATTAAATATTAGACCTCTCTTAGAAGATAAAAGAAAAAGATTCATACAACTTTTAAAAGAATTTACAGACTTATTCATATCAGATATTAATAAACTAGAATGAATTAACTTAGTTATTTATAGAATTTATATAAAAGATGTACTTTCTATAGTGCAGGACAGCTTAAGATATCAAATTTTATTTTACTATTAAAAAGGCGCCAAATTTGGATAAGGACACTATAAAACATCAACTTTTTATTAAAATGTGTCAAATTTAAACAATATAATACAAAAATAATGGATTTTTATTGGCTTATACATGTAGATTAGTGCCAAATTTTAGATTTATATATAAAATATCAAAGTTTAAACTATTATAATATTGTTAAAAATAAAAATAAAAATAAAATCTTTTTTTAAAAATGTAGTTTGGATTACAAACTATCAATTTGAAAGAGGTTTTTTTTTTTTATAATTTGGCAATCCTGCCTCTGTTTATTTGAGATTAAGCTATTCAAGAATTATACATTTTTATCTGTAGCTATTGCTAATCTAACCAAACTAGAGACTCACCCTTGGCTTACACCCAGGTGCGACCTGCCTCAGTAGTCCTTGGCCTCCCTCCGGATCCTTAACTCACTAAGGATTTGATCCTTTCAGTCACAGGCTGGCGACTACCCACCTTGTCAGTACTGCTATTTAAATCTGTTTTAACTTTACATCTTACCCATGAAGACCAATCTGGTTTTTTACCATCTTACACTAGGTTTTCTATGTTTTTGAATGCTACTGCTCTTGCACCTTCTTTCTTCTTGTTTTTCTGTTTTCCTGTTTGTACTTGATTTTCTTTATTTTCCTCGTCTTCTTTTTCTTTTTCTTCTTTTTCTTGTTGGCCTTTTTTGTCTTCTTATTCTTCTTTGAGATTCCTTCTCTTTTTTCCCATTCTATTTGTAGTTCACATCTAAAGTTCCAGATATGCTGATGGAATCTCTCACCCAATTTATTAAGTGCTACATTTATTATTTTGCTAGCTGCTTTTCCGCTTTGGAGCATATTCTCTATTCTCTGTTTTTGCTCCTTCTTAATTAGACCTCTAATCATGTAACTTCTCGCTTTTATCCGTTCTGTGTCAGATGTGCCAAAGATATTTTCCTTAATTGCAGCCCTAGTTGGTATTCTTTAAGCGAATTTTTCTTTCTTTATGGTTTTTTCTATTTTGTCACATATTTCTTCTTCTATTATGCTCCATATACCTTGGTAGTCTTCGCAGCTTGTTAGATGGTCTATTGTTTCTGGTTTTTCATGACATGTAACACACTTGTTAGTCTTGTAAAGATCAGGCCTTCTTGACTTGAGCTCCATCATTGTTGGCAGTACTTCATTTAAATATTTCACTCTAAATGTCTACTTATCATTCGTTTTACTATCTAGACAATTGTTACTTTTTACCCCTTCAATATATTTCCATGTTTCCCTCCAGTCTAAACTATCCTCTCTTTCCTCCCCAACCCATCTTTTCATTCTACTTAATCCTGCCCATTCTGCATCTAAAACCGCTGTTGTGATCCAATTTACAAAGCTTCTGATAAGCTTATCCACTATTAATCCTTTCCACCTTGGTACAACATATATTAGCTTGGTCCATGGTAGTCGAACTTCAATGATCTTGTTCGATTTTGCGCCTTCTTTTGCTAACTTATTTGCCTCTTCGTTCTCTTCTATTCCGCTGTATCCTTTCACCTTGTGCAGTTCAAACTTTAATCATTTTCTTTCTCTTATATGTTCTATTTGTCCTAAAATACTTCCATTTTTCATTTTGAGATAACTGCGTATTTTCCTTATTTCTGACATTTTTTGAACTGCTTGAATTGCTGCTTGACTGTCTGTATATATCTTTATAGATGCTCCTTCTGGTAAGACTAACAGCACAGTCAAGATTGCACCTAGCTCTGCTCTTGTTGATGAGGGCCAGCCTTTCATAGTACAGTTAAACTCTGCTATCTTCTTTAATGGTCTTTCTTCTTGTATTTGTAGGGTCCACCCTACTCCCATCTTGGTTTCGCTTGCTATTTCTTGTAGCTCTAGTAGTGAACCATCGGTATATGCTTCAAATGTTTTGTACTTTAAAATGTTCTCTGAGATTGCTATTAGCTCTGCTACTGCTTCTACTCCGTCTATACAGCTTCGTGTTATTTCTTCAATGATCAACCCTATTCTTATTTTTGTTACTTGTCTTTCTGCTCTTCTTTTTGCCTCTATTACTATTTGAGAATCTCTTACTTTCGCTAAGTTCTCCCATAGCACTGTTATTTTGTACCTTGTTAGGCCATCATCATTACCCTTTTTGATCCAACTACTGTCTAGAGCTCTTCTTATTTCCTTGAACTGCTTGTTGTTTCGGCAAGTACTGGGCTCTACCTCATTATTTCCTTCTGTGCAGCCTTTGCATGGGTCTAGAAATATTTCCTCTGATTTGGGTGTACTATTTCTGTCCCAATGCTCTATCTCATACGCTTCATCATCTTTTTTCTTTATTATTCTTCCAACTTCGGTATTTCCATTCTCTTCTCTATATATAATCCACTTTTGTCTTCTTTTATCGCTGCTTATCTTACATAGCTTTGCTTCAATTGACTTGTAATTTTCTGGACCTCTGTGAAATTCTGCTTTTACTTTTCTGTCGTTTTCACTTTCTAACACCGTTTTTTCCAATTCCTGGAACCATCTTGTTTTTTTCTTCTTGCTATTACAGCTTCTGAGTTTCTTGGTCTGGTTCCATGTAAGCAGCTTGTTTCCTTCTCTATTGAGCAATTGTTCGATTACAAAGACATTTATTGTCTTTTCTTGTCCAAAGCTTGGTCCATACTTTTTTCTCAATATGCCTGCAATTTCTGTTCCGCCTTCTATAACTTCTAAATTTCTTTCTATTTCTGGTGATCTAATGCTGATTTCTAATCTTTTAGCTTCTCTAATTATTTTGTAGCATAAATTGTTTTTGATATCTATTTGCTCTATCCTCTACAAACTAAGATCTAGGATGCATTTGCTGCTTTTAAGATTCAGTTGCGCTTGCATAATTCTTAGCCATATAGCTTGGTCTAAATCTTGTTTGTTGTTTAACCTAGCAGTTAGTTCCGTAATATGGTGCGCTAGTTGATTCTGCCAAATTGTTCTTATTCCCACTATGTTTCGGTGTGCCATAGCTGCATTTGGCATTGTATATATCATCCTCACCTTGTTCTTAATTAGCATAAATATTGGGCTCTAAAGTCTGTCACAAACTTCTCTTGGGAGGATATAGAGCTGACTTCTGTATTCTATTTTTGGTATCAGCACTCTGTTATTAATGTATTGCATATATGCTAGGGATGTTTTCTTCTTTTTAAGCCCCTTTATCATCGTCTGTACTTCTTTTTTGATGATCTCACACATATGCTTTTGTTTTGATTTTTCAGATATCCAAATTTCAAGATATCTTGTTAGTTCTTCAGGCTTCTTTCGGGTCACCAATTCTTTCTTTGGTCCAAATCTTATTCCATTATTCGCTATTTTCTGACTTGCTGGGAAGAGCACCACCAGCTCTGACTTCTTCATATTTATTTCTATATCGTTGATTTCAAAGAACTCATTTGCTATATCTGTAATCTTGTCTAGCTCTTTCTTATTTCTTGCAATGTAAACTGTATCATCTGCATATGCGAGTACTGGCACTCTTAAATCTTGTATTTTCACTATGTTTCTACTTATGTCTTTAGGCTATGTTACTTCTATAGTGTAGCCAGTTTCTTTGTATTCTTGTATCTGTGCCAGTAGCGAATCATAAAATATCCTCCAAACTAGAGGAGAGATTAATTCTCGATCTATGCCATCCCCAGCTTTGAATCTTTCTGTGTTTCCGTGCCCTGTAATTACCTCCATTTCTCTGTTTTCATATAGATTTATTATAAAGTCCTGAGTTTTCTGAGGTATCTTGATTCTTTTTAAGGCTAGTTTCAGCATTTCTATGCTAACTGAGTTGAAGGCTTTTTTCATGTCTTGAAATAAGATCCAAAGTTCTTTCTTATTTTCTCTTGCATCCTCTATTATGCTATTTAATATCTGTATAGGTCCTGCTGTTCCCTCGTCTGGTAGGCCAGCATAGTTTCTTCCTTTTAAGATTTCCTTCTTCTTTAACTTTCTCTTCAGCCTGTTGTTTAGTACTCGTACTACTGTTTTTCTGAATGTTTCTAACAGCAAAATAGGACGTATATTGTTGAGGTTGTAATTCCAATCTTCTCTTTTTGGAATTGGATATAACAGCCCAATTTTCTATTTTTTTAGTATTTTTCCTAGCTTAAAACATTTGTCTGCTAGCTTTCTGAATAGTTCTTCTGCAAACGCATTTACGTTTTTAATGAGTGGATAGGAGATTCCTGTAGGGCCTGATGCAGAGGAATTCTTAGTCTGTTCTAATGCTTCCACCCAGTCTTCACTAGTTATCCTATTGGCTAGGTCTTTAAATCAATTTTCTTGAATGCTTCTGACTAGTTTGTATCTTTCCTTCCACTCTCTTGGTAGATTCTTGGCTTTCGTATTTCTTTTTCTAAACTGCTTTTGAAAATGCTCTCTTACTTCTTCTAGTACTTCTTTAGGCTTATTCACTAGTTCTTGTTTTTCTTCCTCATCCGTTTTGCT
>CAJVPS010000423.1:0-25141 GCA_910591765.1 Ambispora leptoticha
AAGAGAAATTCTACTAAGAAACTATCTATAGCTAAAATAACTCAAATATACCATGTGACTTTTCTTGGCAAGATCAGGTGATTATGACACAGTAGATCACGTGTGGCGCAGTATGTGGCACAGTAACAATCTGCAAAATAAAAGATAAATATTATATAATTACTAGTTACTAATCTAATTTTGTTACAATTATATTTATTATACTCAATTAAAATTTAAGAATAATCAGATTTTAATAAATTTTTTATAGAACTAGTTATTTTAAGTAGTAATAAAAGCTGTAATAACTAGAATTCTATTACAATTCTCTAATTAATTATTATAAGTAATAACTAGTTAAAAAGTTATTTTTAGTTTCAAGATATTTTAAAATAAATAATAGAATATTTATAATATTTTCTTTTGATATAATATTATAAGAGAAAAGTTCTTCATTAAGAAAAGCAAAGATTTATAGTTCTTATTTAATAGTAATATAATTTATATTAATTTGATTATCATTTTTTATAATAAAATAAAAGATTATATTTATACATATAATTTTTATATAATATATAAAATATGATTTATTATATATTTCTAAATATAAATAATTATCTCTTTTTAAGATCTGAAATTCTGAAAATATTATATATAAAATATAATAAATTTATATTTAAATATAAATAATTCATTTCTCTTTATCCTGTCAAAATCTTGTATTTTTTAATTATTTATATTTAGAAATATATAATATTATAAAATTTATATATTTTATATAGTCTTATATTTAAATAGATTATTAATTAATAATATATTATCACTTTTGAAAAGAAATAAATATAAAATTATAATAAATATAATATATTATAATCTATATTAAGTTTAAAAATAATTAAGATTTTTTTTAATATAATACTCACTATAAGTAATAAGAATCAAGCTTTCTTTATAAAAAATAATTCAAATAAAACAAAATTTTTACTATACAATTTTAATTATAAAAGAGATAAAGTTATCTAATAATTTTTATAATAGAAATTTTTGTAAATTTGATTTAAAAGCAAAAATAATTTTCAAAAAAAACAATAGTTTTTTTAAGTATCAAAAGAATTTATTATATTATTCTATATTTGTTTCTTAAGTAAATATATTTCTCTTCTAAAGACATATTAGTATACCTATTTCTATAAAGTCTGAATATATATTCATAAAATATTTATAAATGTATACAAAGTTTTTCATGAAAAATAAAATATTATTTTTTTATAAATTTAATTAAATGTATTTTATTAAAAAAAGATTCAAATTTTATAAAGATTCAATATTAATTTATTACTTATAGAAGAATTTATTTATCTAGAAAAGTATATTATAATAATCTAGTAAAATTTTCAGAAATTTATTAAATAATTTGATATTTTTTTTGCTATTTAAATAAAATTTACTAAAAATTTTATTATACTAATTCATTTTATTATTCTAAGTAAACTTATTTATTAGATATTTAAAAATACATAGTTAAAATTTTATTTTATTTAAATAATTTTTTATAAAGTAATAATTAATTAATCAATTCTCATTACTTATAGTAAGTACTATATTTAATTTTATATATAAATAATATATAAATTATATATTATTTTTTTATTTATATAATATAAAACTTTTGATACATGTAATTATAATATATATTTATTAAATTTAAAATAATTTATTTGTATAATTTAAATTTTTAATATTATAAATTAATAGTAATAATATTTAAAATATTATTTTAAAAAAAATTTATTTTAGTTTTTTTAGTAAAGTAATATTTTATAATTATTATATTAAATAAAAAATAATCTAAATTTATTTTTTATATTATTTTAATTATTTTATTATATTTTGATTTAATAATAAATAAAAATTAGCTAAAATTTAAATAATTTTTATTAAAAATAATTATTAATTTTTATATTAAAATATAAATCTTTTTGCATTAAATCATATTAAAAATAAAAAGATTTTATATATAATTAAAAAAATAATTATATAATAAAAAATATTAATTATTTTATAAAAACTTATTTAAATTTACTAAAAATTAATAAATAATTACTTTAAAATATAATTATAAATAAATATTATTCAAAAATTCAAAAAATTTCTTATATATAATATAATAAAATTATAATAATTCTATTAAAATTATCATTAATTAATAAATAATTACATTTATATATAATAAATTATAATAATTATTATAAATATTTAAAATTTTTAATTTTATATATTAATTATATAATAAATAATGAATAGAATTTTATAAAACTTTTTAAATATATATTTTTTATATAAAAATAAAGTTATTTAAGATATATTGATATAATATCTTATTAAAAATCTTATTAAATTACAAAAAATCAAAAATAATTATAAATATAACTAATTTTATATTTTTATTAATTATTTAATAAAAAAATACCAGAATTATATCAAAATTTATGAATATATTCTTTAGAATATAATAAATAATTTTATTTATAATAAAATAATAGAATTATTTAATATTATTTTTATAATATAAACTTAATTTTTATTAGATTTGATATATTTTTATAATAATTTTATTAAGAAAAAAATAATAATAATAATAATTAATAATAATTTTATAAAATATTTTTAATCAAACATATTTTAAAAAGTTATATCTAAATTATTAGATAATTTTGATAGTTTTTTATTATTTTATATATTATATTAAAAATTCTAATATTTATTTATAATATTAATATATTATAGTTATAATATAATTTTCTCTTTAAAATTTTTTATATTTCTTATTATATATTTTTAATTAATATATTATTATATTTATAATTATTATTATAATATTTATTTTTTATTTTATATTTTAGATTATTATTTAATTATATTTTTCTTATTATATATTTTTAATTAATATATTATTATATTTATAATTATTATTTATAATATTTATTTTTTATTTATATTTCAAATTATTATTTAATTATTAATTATATTATTTATATTATTAATAAGTTATTTATATATTAATAATTTAAAAATATTTTATTCTATTTGTATAATAATATTAATTCTTATTTTATTATTAATAAAATAATTTTTAAATTATAAAATTAAAATAAAATCTATTTATCTTTAATATTATATTCTATAAAATTATATTTTTGCTAAATTTTATATATTTATAATAAGAAATTTTGAATAAGTTTTTTATTATATAATTATTTTTATTCTAAAAAGAAAATTTAAAAATTAATATTAATAATTTTTATATAATAAGTTATTTATTAAATATAAAAGCCATTAAATTTTAATTTTAAGAAGCTTTTATTAAATTTTATTATAATTTTTTATCTTATAATTATTATTTTTCTAGATAAGAAATTTAATTTAATAATAAATTTTTCAAATACTAAGTAAAGTTATTCAGCAGATATGAAGTAATTAATTATTAATTTTGAAAAGTTTTAAATTAGTTTTTATATAGTTATTATAATTTTTTATTATATAATTATTTTTTATTTATATATAAAAACTTTATAAAATATTTTTAATAATAATTATATCTTAAATAATTAAATAAATTTATTTATATTAATATATAAATATTATAATATTATATTAATAAAAGTATTATTTTATAAAAAAAAATTCTAATAAGTTCTTAATAAATTTTATAAGATGCATATTACTATATTATAGACTTATAATAAAATGAAAAGAAAGAATCTTAACTTTTTAGTTTTCTAACAAGATATTTTTCATGTAATTTTATATTATTATTATAAAATTATTATATAAAGTTACTTAAAACTTTTATAAATCTATAATATATATATATATAATAAGAAATTTGATCTTTATAATTATATAATAGATAATTATATATAGATTAATTAAGAAAAAGTATATATTTCAAGATATAATTAGAAAAATCTTAATATTAATATTAATAGTATTTGTAATATTCTTTTGTCTTAAATAATACTATTTTTATAAATTTGATTTATTTTATTATATTATTTTGATACTGCATTTTTTAATAATAATAAAGTTATTTATATTTGAGAATTTATATATTAAAATTAATCTGAAATATTATTTTTGTAAGTGTATATTAAGTAATTTATAGAAATATTTTTTCTTTAATCAAGCTCTTTTTATTTTCTTCTCTTTATTTAAGATACTCTTTAATTTCTCTGTTTATTTTAGAATATTCTAAAGAATACTGAAAATTTGTGTCATTAATTTAAGATTATCAATGGAGTAGCACACTTCAGAATCACTTCAGATTGAATTCAACGAATCCGATCTGAATTATTCCAATGAAGTAACTGAATTATAAGAATTTTAAACTATATAATTGTGATTTGATCAAAATGAAATAATTCAGAGTTGACTAGAAATAATAAATTAATTATTGCATGCTACATCTTGATTTGTCTAGTTGCATTGGGATATATATCGATATAAAATTATATGTAATGATAAGAAAATCAGTCCAATATTCCGATAGTCAAAATTTTGAAATACCAAAACCTTGAAATTCTTACATACCTAACCTCCTGGCATCCAAAATCACAAAATATTAAAATCTGAAATTCATCCCAAGCACTCAAATCCTGGCGTATCCAACATCCTGACACCTAAAAACCCAAAATACTAAAATTTTATCTTAAAATTTTGACATATTAAACTTTAAGATGTTCTTATGGCTCTAAATCCTTGTATAGATCAAAGTAAATCATGATTTTTGACATTTCGGTATCACTTCATGTCAATATACATGTGTTTATCAAATTCGCGTAGCATCAATACATTTTTGTATAAATTTGTTAGAATTAGGATATTTTAGGATGAAAGAAATCGCAATACTGCAAATTTCTTAACCATCTCTGTGACAGACTAATTATTCATATGATTCGAAATAATAAAAATACCTTATTTCTATATTAAAAACATTTGAATTTATCGTTATGCAGAAAAGTCGTAAAATATAAAATAGAGTTTTAAAGACGGATTCATGATATAGGAAAATTATTTTTTATCAAAGAATTCGCTTATTCATTTGACTTACATCCTAAAACGTGGAAAATGACATGTATAGTTTTATTTTTTCTGTTTATTCTTGTTAGAGCACTTAATAATTAAACTATATTTCAAATATATTACTACAATAACTTTTAAAAAGGATTACAAATAATTAATTAATGCATATTTGCTAACGTAATATATTCCAGAATTTGACTATAAATTCAAAGTATTGTTTTGAATTGATTATTGGAGCAAAATCCAGAGAATAGCCTGGAGTATTACTCTAGAGCAAATGAACGGGATTGGATTGGAATATACGTATCTGGCTTCATTGAAGTATGAACACTAAAGTATTTAATATATTTTGACTACTATTTTCCATAGGTCTGATAAAACTCTCAAGTTTCCCAGCGGTTGTTCTAGTTTTAGGAATAGATCCCAATATCTTCAATAATAAACTTGCACCAGCCGGGAACATTATTTGGTATCGTACTCTTTATAAGTGTCTAATACGAGAATGTATATCGTGACTTCGCTCACCATATGATTGTTTACATAATTATGTACACGATCATTTCAAAAGTGTATTACTTTTCAATTAGCGCCTCTGGTCTCGTATAAGAAAATACACTGCTATCTCTGGACCGGTAAGTCCAAACTCAGCAATTTGAACAGTGGTTGAACGAATTGATAATATATTCCTAAGGTGAAAGTCACAATATGCAAACTTTTCTTCGTGAATACTTTCTTAGATCATTATTTATTTAATAAGCAATTTGAATTTTTCCTCCAGTAAATATTCATTTGAAACTATGTGTTTAGTAATGCCAAAGTAAAATTATTATTGAATATAAAAGCAGTGAAAGCAAAAAGCAACTTTCACTTTATATTTTACTTCATCTATAGATTCTTGAGCAATTTGCTTTGAATTGTGTAGTGATTTTAAAATAATTTCTATCTGTTTTTATTTCGCTTTCATTCATTCTCTACCTAATGATCCATACAATCAGGTTGCTTTGTAAAAACTCCTCTGCAAGATACAGTGTGTTGCAAAAGTCTTTGGACAAAATCATTGGACCATTGCACCACAATAGCTGATTCAAATCACGCGTTTAATGATTCATTCGAAAGCTGAAGAGCACGAGATGATTTTAAAAAAAAATTAATAAGGAATACGTTCGCCATTGTTTTCAATAATAAGTTTACAACGCTCTTTCATTGACCTCACTAAATTATTGATAAGACGTTGAGGAATCTCTGCCCATTCCTCCTTCATAAATTGCTCCAATTGCGAAATATTTCTTGGTTGTCATATCTCTACGTTTCTCTTGACAATACTCCATAAGTTTTCGATGGGATTTAGGTCAGAACTGTTGGATAGCCAATCAATTACTCTTGGGAAGTTATTTTAAAGATATTCTTTCGCCACACCACTTGTGTGCTTCGGATCGTTGTCTTATTGGAACCGCCAATTATTTCTTAACATATTTCTGATCTCAGGAACATGTTTCTTTAGGATATCAACGTAGAAAAGACCGGTCATATCTTCTCAGAAGCAAAAAAGACTTGTTTTATCTTTTATACAAAATCCGTCCAAGCATTAATTTTTATTCAGTCTTTTGGGATGCGACGAACTAGCCGTTCACCCTTGTACCAAACTTGTACAGTATTTCTAAATAGCCAAAAACTTGTTTCATCAGAAAATACTGTCTGATTCCAATTGTCATTGAGGTGATTTTGCGCTCATTCTATCCGCTTTTCCTTATGTGTCACCGTGAGCATTAGTGTCGCCATAGGGAGACTTTTATCAAAGTCATGTTTGGCTAAATGTCTTGAAAGTATACTATAAGATACCTGGATACCTTTTTTGAATAACTTTGTGATCAATGTTCTTAAAGATATCATAGGATTTCTCTGAACAATCTGTCCAATGAATCTTGAGCATTTGGGGGTGATTTTTGTGAGATGATCACTGCATTTTTTGTGGACTGTACTTTGGGTTTTCTTCAATTTTGAAATGTTATAGTAAATAGTCAATCTCGCAATATTTATTAGGTGATGTATTTTGCCTGCATTTTTGTCCTGAAGCCAGAAATACTCAATAGTTTAGGTATGGGTATTTTTCTTGGCCATTGGCATTTTTGTTTGCTCTTTTTAGAAAATATATCAACAAAATTTTGTGAAAAAAGAAAGTAAAATGACTCTTGTAGTACCGAATATCTTATCTCTTTTTATTTAGTCTAGTTTGGATTGAAATTGAGTGAGTTACACCAATTTGATTTTGAATGACGATTATCCAAAGACTTTTGTAACATACTGTACTTACCATGAATACCCAAAATTTTCAAGAAAATATTGATCACGTGTTAGCAGAAGTAGGAGTATCACCTCGACCAGAGAGCCCAGAAAACTTGAAGAATTTCAAGCCGGAGATAGAGATAGAAAAAGAAAATAGTGGGGCGTTGTACCACTGAGAGTTTAAAGCTGAGAGTATAGCTGAATATCTATACAAGATCTGGGATGATAGCGTGAGACCTAGAGAATTTCTCAGAACAGATTCCGAAGATGGAATAGAAGCTATACTTACAGATCATCAGGACTATTCGTTATATAAATTTATTGATGGAAATAAATCACTTTGTCCTATTATTGATTTTAATTTACCAAGAGAAAAATTTAATAATATCGAACCCAAGCTTACACCTAAAGAGATAAAAAATATACTTTATAATGCTTTTACAAAAACTTATTTAGATGTATTTTCAGAATGTGACAAAACTATTATCACTATTGCCAGTAGTAGTAATTCAAAAAAAATATCTTATTATATCTTAACATTTGGAATGTGTCTTAAGAATATTGCCAAAGTCATGGTATTTACCAAACTTGTTTGTAAGAAACTTCCAGTAGGTTTACAAGACAAAGAAATTGTTAACAATATCGCAAATAAAAGATCATTTTCATTACGAATACTTGGAATACCAAAATTTATTAAAAAGATAAGAGAACACATATGTGTAAAGAAAGCATTAGGTTTCAAAAATAGGAATGTTTTTGATTTTATATTTCATTCTCCTAATGATGAAGCACCAGTTATAGATAGCCCAATCTTAGAAATTCCAAAAGAAATAGTGAAAAATAGTAAAGCAGATAATGGGAGCATTAGAGCTAAAGTCGATTATATAGAGAAACTACTCAATGTAATGAATATTGAAGATTTTGATATTTTATTCCCAAATCCCATATCTCCAGATATATTCACTTTAAGATGTATAGCAGAATCACATTGCTCTCTATGTAATCAAGAACATAATAATGATAATATATATGTGGTTCAAAATAAAAAGATGTATCACTATTATTATCATCGTGCAAATCAAGAGATATCTAACGGTACAAAAAAACCTTCATTAAAACTCATCATTAGTGAAATAGCTGAAAAGCAAGAAAAAAGACTTCCAGCTCCAGAAAAAATAGAATGATCAAGAATTTCAGATCCGAATGACCGTTTTGTATAGGGAGACTTAATTGATATATGTACTTCCAAGCAAAGTTATACATGCAATGCAGTATATGAAGCAATTCAAGTAATAGTTGCATGTGTGCAAATAACATCAAGACTTTGGCTACTTAAAATGGAAAATACAGATAATAGTCTTTTCTTTGATATGGCACCCAAAATAGATCTTGCTAAATATGAAATTAATATAATTGAACTTGGGGAGGATTTAATTAAATTAAAATCATTAATACATCATGCAGTTACCAAAGATTTGATTCTTTATCATAATATCGATTTCTTACCATACCCACCAGACACTCCATTTTCTAATATCAAGTTCTTTAATCTCTTTTTAGGATTCAAAGTCCAACTAGCAATTGAGATTAATCTGGCTATTATTGATCCAATTCTATGGCATGCAAAAAATATAATCTCTGATGGAAATGAAAAGCTTAGTAAATATTTCTGGTACTGGTGTGCATATCTAGTACAACAACTATCTAAAAAATCTGGAACAATTCAAGTATTACGTTCCTTACCAGGTTGCAGAAAAAATATCTTAATTGATTTTATAGGTAAGAAAGTCCTCAGATCAGAACTTTTCTATGCAATATCTGATCTTAGAAAAATATTGAGGTGTTTTAATAGTTACATTCAGGCTCGTAAACTAACTGTTATGAATGAAACAGGTATGTCTAGTGGAGATTAGAATAAATATAATGATTATCTTAAATCACTTATCACAGAAGATTATTTAATAGTTGAATGTAAAAATATCAAACCAAAAGTCATAAAAGATTATGCTAGATTTATGGTATTAAGTAATCATAATACTCTACTCCAGATAGAAATGGATGATCATCATATCATGTATTTTGATGTATCTTCCTATTGTAAAGGTAACATGGTATATTTTAAGAATTTGGCCAAAGTACTCGAACATCCTGACACACCAAATGTAGTTATGGCTTATTTACTCAGTCTTGATATCTCAGATTGGAATCCACAAGATATTCCTGCTACTAAAATGAAAATAGATATAATGTTGGAATATTTACCAAACCCAAAATGATTTATAATCGATCATATTTTATCTTGGCCTGAAAATAGAACTGAGAATTCAATATGTTCAAATTTATATCAGAAATATCGTATTTGGTATGAAAGAAATGGTAAAAATCCATTTACTAACAAAAAATTTGGAAAAACTTCTCTAACAATTAGTATAGAACGCAAGCAAGCATGAATCAATGGAAAAAGAGACTGGATCTATACTCTTGATCAATCCAAAATCGTGAGTAAACTACGTGAATCGGGTATTGATATAGAAGAATTTTCTGATACACTTCAAGGTGAGATACCTGTCAATACATTCACAGATATCCCTATATTCAATGTACCTGAAGTTGTTATATCCGAATCAGAAAAAAAGATAGCTGAGACATTGACCACTGATTATATCAAAAAAGGTAAGGAAATAGTATCCATCTCACCTATTACTAAAATGATCCAAGACCTCTTTGATTCTATAACAGATCAATCAGAATCTCCAGTTACTTCGTCATCCAAGTCTATCAATATATCTCTGCCTTCCAAGATCATGAATATAGAAGTTGTAGATAATAAATCCAAATCTCTGAAAATTATCGAATTAGTGAGTGATGAAGCTGAATTTGTAAATAATGAGCCCGAGATATCTCTTGACTTACCTGTGAATGACGAACTAAAATCTAGTAATGAAGAAGTCAACACCCAATTGAAAATATATCTATCTGATTATTTAATCCGGGAGCAATGAGAAGCCTGTCTCCATCAAAAAGCTATTGAGCTTGATGAAGATCCTGACAAATTCGTTACTATTACTAAAAAAGATAAGCTCGATTCCATAGTATTCTGCAATAAAATGCAGACTGATGTGAGAATGTGTGGTTTTGCAAAGAAGGCTGAAGAAGACCCTAGTGAATATATAGATATGATAGTGTGAGAAAGATTAATAAGTGAAGAAATAATCTGCCATTCTCTTGAGGAAGATGGAATCACTTTATCATGGCTAGATACTGATGAGGAATGGAAAAAAATGGTTAACATACTCCAGAAAAATGGTATGTTATGGTAATTGCTTAATCAATAAGGTACGAATAGATAAATTTTGCAGGTAGGAGCTTCGATATAGAAAGATTTTTTGCTCCTACAAACTAGCTAATATAAAATTTTTAGATAAAAAATATTACGCAAACTTTGTGTTATATATACTGGTTTTTGTGATACTTAAAAATAATATTTGGTAAATTTTTCATTCTTAAATTTAATTTTAAATATGAAAGTACTAATACTAATAAAATAATATAACCATTTTATGATATCAAATCGAAATGCCTTGTAATTAGTTATTAGTCAGGGAAACCTATTTATGCAAGATCTTAGCAAAAGGATAATATTGTGCTATCCATACATTTAAGATTCAAAAGGGTTTAATAATTCTCTAACTATGTAAAGGATGTGAGCAAGAAACTAAATCGAGTCTTCAGCTTTGTGTTCCATGTGATCAAGGTAGGGAAAGAGCATATAAATATTATAAACAGAAGTGTATAAGAGAAACTCTGCATACTTAATATCTGTATATATGAAGCAATTTACTAGATATGTATCCTGCCTTCTCGGTCTATAACCTCGAAGCCAGATAAATGCTATTAACATATATATCTTTTTTCTGAGAGACATAGAGAAAAAAAAAGGAAAAATAACTAATTAAACTTATTATTTTCATAAGTAACAATTAACTATTATCATTTTCATAACTAGTAACTCCCAATGGAAATATCCCAGAAAATAGTCAACTTATTAACCAAAAGAGAGATTGATCATAATGGACCAATATTCTGCAGACTAATGTGTAATAGTTTTAAGTACGTAAAAGATCTAGCCAAATTTCTACAATTATCAGATATTATGGATTATTACTATTCTGAGCAAATTAAATTCATGAATGCTCTGTCCCATCCAGCTATGATACCACTAATTGATATAATGGAAAATAGATCTAATATTTACAAGAAATGGTCTATAAGTATAGAAAAATACCAGAATCTATTCCAAGCATTATAGCAAAGCTAGTGTCTTTGACACATAAAAAATAAATATAGTACCAAATGATGTTAATATAGCCTGAGTTACCACAACTCGAAGCTATAAATTTTTTTTTGTTATATCCTATATATTGATAACTTTCAAATTGACAGATCTGATCCAAGACATTGATGTGTATCATATATCTGGCATATATAGATTAAATTCTTCAATCTATTCCATATCTTGTTCACATCTATTTTCCGATAGAATTATAATAACTACAATCTATTTAATTTTTGGGTATAGCTATTTGCAGATAATTAATTTCAATTTGAAAAAATATTTTTTATAGTGTAAATAACCTAAAAAATTATTCATAACCTACTTAATATTAGATCATGTCAACTATTGTAACTAAAATCATTAAAAAATATAATCTCAACAATGAGATGAGTGTATCTGAGCTCAGTAAATATATCTCAGAATTTCTTGAAAACCTTACCGATGATAGAAAGCAAAATCAAGGTCGATAATGTCTTCGAGATGGTTTTAAATTTAGCAATAATCAGGTAAGTATATTAATATCTAATCAGAGAAGTAGTAAGATCAAGATTATAAATGTTATCGAGAACAGTTGCAAAATAGTTATAGCTTCACCCCCAAAAGATTTGGAAGAGGAGATTATCAGAGAGATAACTAAACAAATCTTATAGAATAGATATGACTTTAGTAAAGATCAAGTAAATACCTTATTTACTTTGCAAAGTGACTTACATCACCTCTCAATCCAGAAAAACGGAAGTAGCCATAATGTAACTACCTCAGATAAAAATGTAAATATTGTGATTTCCAACAAATCCTCAAAAGAAATAGAGGAAGAAACTATTAGAGATATGGTGCAATAGATTTTACAAGATAAACTTAGTATTAGAGATATAAGAGCTGAAGCTTATATCTTAGCTCTATTAGCAAAAAATACTAATGTTGGCTCATCACGTCTCACTCATCTTCGTAGAGAATTAAGGAATCTTAATGCATCACTTGAGATAATCAAGACTATGAAATTTCCAGATATTACAGAAGATGTCAACAAAATCCAAAGTATCAATTGGAAAAAGGCTGAAACTAAACGTATCAATTATCCAGATGAATTTACATTAGAATTAGTCAAAGAAAGGTTAGACGCGTATAATTTAAAAACTCTACCTAATTATTGGGCTCTTGCTAATGTCATGATGATGCTTTGTATTCATCCTGCTGAACTTATAACTTTACATATTACAGATGCCAGAGTAACAGGATATGTAAAAAATCAGGGTTAACCAGATATTTCTAGAAAATTTAAATCTATGGAAAAGAATCAAGAACAAGCCAAAGAATTACTTACTTGGATTCAGCATGCTATATCATCTGAATGAATGGGTGATCCAGGTAAGCCAGAAGTTAAATGGTTCAATAAATTCTTAAAAGATTATAATTTAATTCTCAAATACTTACAAAAAATGGGTGCTGTTTATGGTATGGTAGTACATGAGACTAAGAATATAGCCCACGCTTATACAATTGCTGGAGAATGTCTACGTCATTCATCTGATAATCATATTTCTCCTGTGCAAAATTACGTTATAGTCAATTATAGAAAAAGAGGAGTTCCTTATAAGCAAGCAAGATGATTTTATATCTATGATCAAGATTAATTGCGCTTCTTCACTTTTACCATATCTATAGTAAAATATTCATCATCATTAGACAATTCAGACCCAGATAAAACTGATTTTATTTCTGCAATTAGTAATTATTAGTTATTTTTTTTTGGTTAAATATATATATCACATAATATAACTTACCATAAAAGTAAAGATAGTTAAAGCTAAAGTAGGGGAGCAGAAAGTTAATTGTTATCTCGAACCAGAATTTTTGGGGATTTCTATGTGTATTGATAAACTTCTCAAGAAAATTGGTAGCAAAATTAGCAGAAAGTTGACTTCTGAAGAAAAAGATAGTAAATTCGTCAGAGAAGAAATCACAGCTCCACTTGGATTGGCCATAATTCCAATTACCTTTACTTCTAATGTAATAAACAATAACCATCTTAGTAATTATGAATCCATCACAATTCTGACTAAAGTACTTGTAGAAAAATATGACCCCAAGATGCCTAATTATATCCTGCTTGGTAATAATTGGTTCTATGGACGCAATAATTATGGAATCCAGACATATTTACCAGAAATAGTAACAGATACAAAAAATGCTTTTGTAAGAACCATCTTACGCATTAAGAACCTCAGTTGGAAAGTTGATACAACCAAAGCTAAAAAGAAGCCAAGGGTTAATGTATCTGTTAATAAAAGAGATATTTATAATTTTTACAAAATACTTCCTGGAAGATTGAAAGATTCACTGTCCTACAGATTAAATATCTCTACATTTTCTGATTCAGATACTTCCAATTTGATTACTTCAGACAGCAATTCAGATAGTTCTTCCATATCTAGTTTGGAAATAAAAGTTATACATAAGACTGAAGATATAAGGAAATGCCCTATTCTAAAGCGTAAAGTAAAATGTAAAGTTAATTATCAGGATTTATAATAGAATTACATATAGTATTTCTGATACATATTAACACATCTGATTTTATATAATCATAAGGCATGAAATATTTTTTCGATTAAAGATATATAATAATATATTACTTGAAAATGGCATAACTATTACGGAGTAATAATCTAAAGGGTCTAAATATTTTTGATTTACCAGAATTACTAGAACAGATTTTATATTATTTAGAAATTGATCGATCCCTCTACCCTACTTTGTTTATTAATCAGTTTTGGTATCACTGCGGTACTCCTATTCTATAGCATCATGTTGAGTTTTTCAACAAAGATTATCAGAGAGCTCCATATGGTCAAAAGAAATCTCAGACTATTTATTGGCAATTATTAAAATTCAAAAAAGTTATGTGTAGAAAGACAAAACCTCTTTATTATTCAATGATGTTATATCTCAGATTGGAAGGTTTAAAAATCTCAGATGCATTAATTAATACAATTTTACGCTCATGTCTAGACATACGCATTCTCATTCTTGATCGAAGTAAGAGTTTCTCTAACATACCAATTATAAAAATTGCAAGATATTACCCAAAGCTATTATATTTGAGTCTTAATTCATGTATATATCTTACTAATTGATGTATCACTAAAATATCGCATTCTTGTCCAAAACTTAAACATCTTGAGTTTGATGATTGTTCGATTAGTAATAAAGCTCTTGAGGAAATAGCCTGCAATTGTACTAATTTGAAATATCTTAGTTTGGAGAGATGTAAAGGGATTAGCGAAGAAGTGATAAAAAAACTTAATTCAAAAATTAAAATTAAACATCCAGATTATCCTGATGATGAATTCTTGGATTCTGATCTACCTCCACTTATTCCAGATTATTCCGATAATGAATTTTCCGTTTCTGATTTATCTCCACTTATTCCAATCTTTACTGGTCGATGAAATGGGATAGCTATAACCAGGATCTTTAGAGACTACTATTTGAGTCATATATCAGATGAAACAGATTTTATTTCTGCAATTATTAATCATCTCAGAGAGAATTCTCCAACGTGGGTTACAAATAATTTTATTTAGCAGTAAAGAATGGTTAATTATTTACCAAGTTATTTTTTCAGTTATATTATACATCATTAAATAATATTTGACATAGTTTTCATAGAATCACTTGTAGAGGGAAAAATCCTAATAAAAGCATTAATCGATATAACATCTAAATCCAATACTATTAGCAAGCGCTTATATAATAAGCTTGAAGAAGATTATGGGTTAGAAGATATATCCGGTGATGATTTGATAGACAAAAAAATAAAATACTTAGATTTATAATTTTGGTATAAAGGAAAGTGGCGAAGCTTAGATAGTACCGAAGTAATAGATTTTCAAATTCGCAAAAATTCATCATTTAATTTGGTATTAGGGAGAGATTGATTATGGATGCATAAAACAAAAATAAGTTTCAGATTCTCTTCTGAAATCAATGATTTTTACACTAAAATTGTAATCGATGGTATGAGTATCCTATTAATTAAAGAAAATAGTAATAAAGTCAGCTCTAGTAAAAATAATTTATCTGATTCTGAAACAGAAATTGATAAATCTCCAATTTAAAGCTTTATTTTCTCATCTAAATTCAATTTTTGTAGTTGTCCTCAAAAGAAAAAAAAGAAAGTCTAAGCATTATATAATTACCTTTGATAAGAATAAATCTGATTTAAATTTAGAGAAGTTTATAGATATGTTTAAGAAATTATCTATAGAGACTAATTTATCCAGCTCTGATTCAGAATCCATAGATTCAGACTGGTATGATCTCGATCTAATAAAATCTCGAAAGAATCATATTCATGTTAAAAAGAAAAAGGTTATTTTTTCCTATCCGAAAACATCATAAAAATAAGCTTCGTAATAGGACCTATTCTCCAGAGTAGTGATCCATCCAATCAGAATAATTAAAAATCATTAACAGTCAGAAATTTATCAACCAATCAAGAAATGACACTCCGTGTCTCATGGAACATGTCAAATAAAAAGCCCATGATCTCATATTTATCCTACATGCTTATTGCTTTACGCTTTCACCATTACTATTTGGATTGAATTTTGATAAGCCTTCTAGCATTTGAGACAATAAGTTTTTGTATTGACATAATCACCACTATCCCACCTACCTTCTATATTATCTCTTATATTTTCTTTTTTATGATCTTTATTGCATATAGGGCAGGATACTGAACAAGTAAAGTAATTACTATATTCAGTTTGAGCAAAGAAAAAAAATATAGCGATTTATGAATGGCTATATATACATGTATATTGCACATAATGCTAAGTCATTATATAAGGTTAATCAAGATTGAAGATTTTTCTATCAATAAACTCCCTAAATTTATATATCTTCTTAGGAATAGTGACTTCTGGATTCTCATCATACCATACCTCAAGAAGATAAATCCCGTTAAGTTGACACAAGGTTCTTTTTTTTCGATCACGGTTAACAATATCCTCGAGTTTTTTAACATCTTTATACCAGCTGGTGTTATGAAGCCGATGTTGAGCTCCTTGAACCTCTAATGCAATTCTATTACTTCGGAAGAAGGCATCAAGTTCTAATCCTTCCATAAAAGATGGTCGATATTCAACCATAGGTTCCTCGTTAAGAAGTATCTGGGCTATTAGAATACATTTTTCCTGAAATTTACGATTTTTCTTAGATTCCAATTCTTTTTTAAGTTCATCTATATCCTGTTCTAATTTTACAACTCTAACTCTAAGTTCAACGTTCTCGGCAACAGCATCTGTCCTATTTTTCTCCAACTCATCGATTCTGCTCTTGAGTTCGGTGTTCTCTTCCATACCCTGTCTTCCGTATTTTTATGTAAAGCATAGATCTATTCAAATTTCGATTTATGAGTTACACATAAAGTATGTATATATGTATTTATACACCCACATTCATGCATACACGAGTTAAAAAACACAAACCTTAAACGCAGACAAACTTTATTCGAAAACTTAAAAAAAATACAATCACGACTATATCATAAGTATATCATCTTCGATGAGAAACTTTCTGTACCTGATAGAATACATACAGTATAATCAACTGTGATGTAAGGCAATTATTTTTGCATGCGCATTATGGTAGGTCGTGATGCCGATTTAAAGGCAAGCAACATTGGGAATCGCGATGACGAGCAATACGCAAAGCACCCTAGATATCGAGTTTGAGCCCAAGTAAGTGCATTTACGCGAAAATGTTAACAGCACGATTTATTTTTTTTTTCATATACATGTATATTCGGATCACAAAGTGTTCTCGAAGCGTAAAACCTAGGGATTGATTGCAAAATTTTCATTCAATTTTTGACACAACTCAATGAAGGAGACCGAATATTCCTTCGGTCAATTTGAAGGTAATTCTTCGTATCAGTTTGAAGGGGTAAATTAACCATATGATTTAGAAAAAGTACTTGTCTTTTTCCTTCATTCCAAGATACCTGAAAAATCCTCGATATCTACATTGGCTGTGTGGACCGTAATCTTATTAAGTCTTAAGAGGTTGTTACAGATATCTGGAACACCAGCTTGATGTTTCACCCTTTAAGAAAGGATAATGGATTAAACTGATGTCAATGTATATAAGATATAGAATTATCTCATACCAAGGCAAATTCACAGCGACATTCTTGTGCCAAGTTCCAATTGCTTGACCATTTTGAAAAACGAATAGTATGTTCAGATTCATAAAATCGGTTGCTCCGTTTGCAAGGAGGTTTGCGATTATAGCCCCTTGGGTCTGTCCTGCAACACCGTTACGGCAATTTGGAACGTTGGTGTCATTGAAGCCGGCCTGATTCCAATCGAACAAAAGTGCGGGCATTTCGTCATCGGTATCTTTGCCTTTTAAATATTTGAGAATAAGAGTGACAATATCTGGATTTTGAAGAATTGTAGGGAGATTCTCAGGAACTAACACAAAATATCAATTAATGATTTATAACGTCAACACGCAGGAAAATAATTTAACTGCTACCCACCCGTTCCACACTTTTTTGCAAGTTTGCGAAGTTTCTTTTCTTGCACTGTATATTATCAATATATAGATACTGTATGTGAAATCGGTTATAAAAAATTATTAAGAAAAAAAAGAACAAATACACTTGTCGTGAACGAACTTGAAGAGGTTTAACGACATGTTTATAGAGCATGATAAAAAATAATAACGATATTTATTGGTATGATAAATCAAATTTTTAATCAATCACACAATCATATGCGGACTAGCCAAGAATAGTAAAATTGCTCTTTCTCTACGCCAAAGTAATAATGTAATAACGATAATAAATTAATATACATATCCACTTAATTTTTTTGTCATGACGACGACTTCTTAACTATGACTCCTGAGTTGTGACTACTGGCACGCATCTCTGAGAAGTGAAGCTTCACTTTTTCGCTTTCCTGAAGAGTGCATCGTAATAATAGAGAAAAAAGCGTGAGAATCGATTAATCCGATACTTGCAATACGCGCATCTCGGTAGGCGATCATTTGAGACGAGTGATATCGGATCGCTTCGGATTTTAGTTAGTATTCGAGATCCGCAATTTTATATTACTCATAACGTGATAATTCATGTATTTTTCAAATGCGTATACATAGAAAATAGACATATAAGCAGTGTTGTACATTTTGAATGTCCAAAGGATTTTCGAATTTGTCCCGTCCCAATTTACTATGTCCAAAGCATGTCCTGTCCAAGTTTTACTATGTCCCAACTGTCCCAACTTTTGTCCCAACCTTTGTCCCAACTGTCCCATGTACAACACTGCATATAAGTGCTCTGCGATAAAGCCTGATGCGGGTAAACCAAACATTTCGAATATATGACGCAGTAGTTCACATTACTTTATTAATTTTTTGCTTAAAGACATAAAAAAAGTCTCAAACTTCGAGACTGTGACTGAGCAGTCACGGTCGAGTTACATCATAATCACGTGATCACCACATTTTTACCCCGGAATTAGTATTCTTAACCTGAAATCCTACATATCCAAACTTAGATGGTGCAGTATGCATAATTTTTTTTCTCGATATAAACTCTGTGAAAGACGTTCCCACATTCGAGTATTGTAAATGTCTTATAAGTAACTACTAAAATATTTTTGGTACAGATTGAGCATTTCGAGATTTCAGGGATTTCGGTTGATTCGAGAGAATTACTAGCTGGGTCGGATCTTGATTCCTTAATTAACATCTCAATCAATAGTTCTCGTGCTGAAATATTCCGTTGAGTTTTATTTTCTTTAGAGGATATATGATCAGAGAAAAAGAGAGGAACACTTATCCACTCCTTCAAATAATAAGCTTTATCACGGTGAGATAGGTTACGGATTGCATGTTGAGTTCGGTGCTATTCATTATCAAAATATTGTATTAACTAATTTACTACAGAGATTTTTCTTCTGATAAGACACATTTGTGGAACGAACGAGTCGCGTAACCAAAGTGCTAAGCAACCAACCGAATTGGAAGGAAATTGTGTGCATGTTCGATCAGACAACTTACCGAAGTAAACTTGCGACAAATAGCTACGCAACCCTCTTATCAACACAAATGCAACCTAACAGAGAACTATACTAAATTTCGTACAAAGGTAACCAATTCGAAGATAAAAAAATATTATACCCTTAGCGGATTGAAGATAATATCAGAATCGATGGTACGTCTTCCGATTTGTAAGATATCTCAGCATGCTCTTGTTCCCACTTGAGTTTCTTGTTTTTATTATATCAGAGGCATCGTGATAATTTCCTTTTCGTAGCTGGTACATCCGATATGGCGGTTTCTTCTCTTCCCTTATTGTTGGATGACATAATTACCAAGTTTACAGTGTATTAACTAATATACGGGGGAAAAGAACAAAAGCAACATTATCCGACGAGCCATCTCACGAAGTGAGGAGCCGATGTCCTACTCAAGACGAATAGCGTATACTTTCGCGAAAAGAACGTGGGAATGTAATCGGTAAGGGTATGTATACGACGGTTACCCAATAGCCTCCTGCTAATTTCCGGTGTGATCCATCCAATCAGAATAATTAAAAAACCGGAAAATTATTAACCAATCGGATCAGCATAGAAGTATTTCGGAGAAATGCCACTCCGTGTCTCGTGGAACATACATAGCCGAGCGATAGAAAGATAGCTGGTTTATTGATAATGCGTCGTTCTATATCTAGGTCGTTACATAATTTATTTCGGGAATGTACAACTCGATACTCAATCATGTTCCATGCATCACATTAAGAGCGAAGCTCATACCAAGGCATAGAAAAATCGACGTATAAACTTTTTTATCCCAATACAAAACACACCACATGAAAATATTGACATAATATATAATATTCTCAACTCGAATTCTTTATTAGCAAAGCCATGACCGATACAATAAAAATACATGTTAATTTATACAATATTTCCATACTTACCTATTATTGGGTGGAAACCTAATGGTAGAGGGGGTTTACTGTTTTTTTTAATACCTGGATTGGTGAGATCTTGTTATGGTGATTGTGGTGTTATTAACTTACCATCGTAAAGGGACACATCTTCTTGAGCTTGTGATAAACAAAAAGCTATGTTATATAAGAACGCATTGACTTTTTCTACAATCTTAGTAAGGATGTGAATATGGTTTCATAGAGATGCCTATAAATAATTCTATTAATTAATCAGGAGTTTGTTTATCTAACTTTCCGCATTCAATAGCCTTATCCTTAATTTCCATAATTCATCCATAAATCTGGCAAGTGAAGATTGGTCTCGATTCATAGGAATTTGCACTGAACCAAGACGTTGAACAAAGTAAAAGGCTCCAAATGGCATAGTCATAACCCAACATGCCATGGTTTCTTCTAAAGTAGAAATAGTTAGTTTTGAGTGAAAAAAAAAATAATTATGATATTACATACCAGCAACTTGGATACCAAAAACTGGCATCCTGTTAAGATCTTCTTCTATTTTCTTTACGTCTCCAACCCTCCCTCTAGTGAGTTTTCTCAGTAATCATACATGAGCATCTTTCATAAGCTTGATCAACTTATCCTAATCATCACAGATCTTTTTATCAGTTGGAAGAACACATGAGACCTCCATAAGACAGATTTCCACTTCACTGACAATCAGTGAAGATTTCACATGAAAATCAGGCTTGTGTCCAATTCTGATTTTTTCAGAATCATCCATCTGACATTGAGATATCTCCGAGACTTCTTCAGTTCTGTTATGATGTATGTAAAACTTATTATAGTCATTATGTGACTGTCTCTGGTAAAAATTCATATTTTACACATTATCTAAAACTTTATCAGATGATTTTAAGTTTGGTATTTTCATAGCAAAATAGTGAATCAAGAAAGTTGAACACTATGCGGATGATATATATTTTCTCAGTATATTCAGCCTTGTTTTCATCGTTAAAGTAGCACCAGATATGTTGGCTATAAGAATAAGAGTATTAGAAATTGGTTAATTATCAAGACAGAGAAGCTTAATTACCTATACTGAGTCTATGATCCTATGCATCACATATATATCTTCAAACTCCTCATCATTTCCTTGGAAATCCGCTGGTATAGATAGGAGTGAAACCATCATTTCCCTTTTATTCAAGCTCTTTGATTTTTCTAAAAGGACTTTAACCAAGTCAGAAATAACGGAGCTTGTTTTGTATTGATCATATGCCAAATTTATAATTTTTCTCAAATTCTTCTTTTGTTCTTCTGGCAACTTTCCAAAAATTATGTCTGAATTTCGATTAATAATACAATCAAAGCTGAGTGGATTGTTCTATTCAATATTGCTGGCATCGAAGAATTCAAAGAGGTCTCTTAACTCATATAATAGCAATGAATGAGATGTTTCATTTTGGATTAAATCATTCTACAGAAGTATCGAGTAAGAACAAGCAAAAAAAAACCATAACTCCCATAATATGAATGCGTTATCAATTGTTTTCCAATTTTTTTCTTGTTTAAAAAGACAAGATTCTCCTCTGTTGGACTTATGAATTTAAGAGAAACCTGAAACATATAAAATATATTAGTATCAGTAATAAGTTTTTCTAAAACAAAATTATAGTAGTTTGACCAACTATTGATTCCATAGCCTCTACTATTGATATATATTGTGTTCTTTATTTGTTCTATAAAAATAAAGGAGTTAATATACGAAAATTCTATATTCCGCTTATTATTCAACACTCTTATTTAATCAGATCTCTGATTTCTTCATACACCACGAACAATTATCAGGGCCCAAATCTCAGGTGTGAGAAGGTGATGTGAAATTGATTCTCAGAATAGATGGAATATCATCATATAAAATATTATAGACAGATAAAAAATAATACATACATCAGAAACCTTGAAAAATTCTTCATAAGTATCTTGTAAAATACTACTAGATTTGGCAAAATGATGTAAAGCTTTCTCGCAAGCCAGCTTATATATTTGAAATATGTTGCTCATAGAACTATATTACCTGCTATTTACGTTAATTGTATAACTGAACCATAAAGCAAAGCGTACTTTTCTAACTTTGTCACAATTATTCACCAAATATTCAACACTGAAATTCTTCTAACCGAGGTATTTATAATCCTGCTCTATTTCTATACGAAGTTTAACAAATATGAAATTAAAATAAAAACAATTATAAATGAAGACAAAATTATACTCTCCTTCTAAAAGAATCTGTATTTTTTCTTTCTGAAAGCATTCTTTACAAAGAAAATATTCAAATCTGGTTTTTTGTGTAGTCAGAAGGTTATATGATTACATCATGCATGAAAAGTTCCATAATTTTCATTTTTATTCTGTGATATAGCATGTGATGTATTAATCGAATATCTATATTATGCAATCAATCAGTACTCTAACAATTAGCAAGTCACGCATTAACTCTAGCAAAAGTGATTGATAAATCTGTGAGATACTTTTTGGTACTTTCATTATTAAAGAATGCAGATTGAAGGTGAGTCTATTATAAAAAGAAATTAATTAGATTAGTTAAAAGATTAATTGATTTGTAATAATTGTTGAAGTTGGTGATATGAGTAACAGACGTCCAATTGTTAATATCAATAAGATAAGAGTAGATAATTATTGATCTAATTGACAGGTAAAGTGCGGAGGTACCTATGACTCTTATTTGAAAAAATATACCTGAGTCATCCCTATAGATCTGCTTTGTAATAAAAAGTTCTGGTAATTTCTGGTCCTTTTCCATCTAAGTCTATAAATAAATTCTGATTTGTAATTTTTTTATATAAAAAGATGAAGAAAAAATATCTGAGACCCCTTTACTCTTTTATTATAATAATTAGCAATTTTAGAGAATAAAACATTTAACAATTTTTAGCACTTTGCTTGCTCTGTTAATAAATCTTACTCATAATAAATAAAAAGATTCATATACTTGAAATAATATCTAATTTCTAACAATTAAGGTTTGTTTATTTGTTTATATGCTATGACACTCCCCTGTATTCATGTATGTATGCTAATATGACCAATTTCTACTTATAGATGATATCACTTACTGTTTTGGGGATCGCTCTATTTTTGGATTTCACAGGCCTATCAATATTCATTGAGAAAATCTCTATTTACTTGCTCATTGGTGTCATATTTTATTTTTCACATATCATCAAGAAAGATATCGACACTAAGCATAATTCTGACCCTTCTGCACATGATATGACATTTAATGAAATTCTTGCCAATCATGATGCCAAATTTAATGCTGAACTCATCTCATACGATAAAAACTTTACAGCAGAAATCCAAAGAATCTTGACAATACTTAATACTTCTACTGTGAGACTTGATAAGATCAAACAAGTTCTTCAAAACTACCATAATAATTTTGGCAGAGTCACAACCAAATTTGAATCAATCAATGTCTCTATCGTAACTCTTCAAAGTGAAATAAATCAATGTTATGCGATGATTCTAAGAACTGAAGAGATTGAATTCGATCAACAAAATGTGATGAGTCAAGCTTTCAATCATTCTGCAGATCAAGCTTCAAATTATTCTACAGGTCAAGCTTCAAATTATTCCACAGGTCAAGCTTCAAATCATTCCTCTGCAAGCTTGAGACAATTAACATTTACGGGTATTAGTTTGACCGTTTGGAATCAATTTAAGCAAATTTTTGATCAGATCATGACCAAAAATAATTATACTTTAGAGGAGATGTGTCTTTCTGTAGCTATGGATATTTGTTCATTAGGAGAAAATATTAAGAAGGTGATAGTACAAGGGTTTTATGAGAGAAATATTAAAAAGAAGAATGGTTATATTAGTACTTTAGATCAAATTAGTTTATGGATTGATAGTAAAATAAATAATCTAGATAGTGAATAGTGGGAAAGAAACTGTCATCATATGGGTTAGAACTTGGCAGATTTCCTCTCTTGAAATCCTGTTTCTCTATATTTTACTTAGCCGATCTCTAACTCTCAATATATTTATTTTTAAAAAAAAATTAAAGATATAATTAGTATCTGATCTTTTAATTATTATATGCTAAGTTGTCTTTTGTTTCGCTGACATATAATAGAGTATTAAGTTACACTGGGAAATTAATTAGTATACATGTAACAATCATCCTAAAAGGGCGAATCTTTAGATTCATATAGATCTCTCCCATTCTCATCATTATATCACTCACAAATATGATGAATATATAACTCATCTAATAATCCCCAGGTCCTATGGGGGGCTCTTTGAGATCTGTACTAAAAATGAATCATATATTCTTATACTATAAAGAACCAAATCTAATAGGTCAAAAATACTAAAACTGCTAAATATAATATTCTCTATAAGTGATAAATATGTCTGGTTTTGATGTTATAACTATTCTCGATAAGAAAGATAGA